>CAKNYM010046971.1:0-18849 GCA_932195095.1 Andricus curvator | reverse complement strand
AATTATCAAAATTATTCAATTACTGAGGTATCGATTTCAGTTAGTTTGATTTTTATCTATTTTTATTTTAAAGACAATTTTTAATTTTTTAATTTCATATCGTTTTATTTTTAACACTACTTTTAGAATTATTATTCATTCTTGAACTTTATTTCGCATACTTATTATTTATATATATTTATTATTTCGCATACTATATCGCATACTTTTTAATTTGAAATGATTTATTTGTTTAAATCTTCAAATAAAAATCAGACATTTTTAAGCTTTTCAACTTTAAATTACTTTATATTTACATCTAAAATTATTGTATTCGAAATTGACTATCAAGACTTTTAATATGAAATTTGAAATATTTATTTCTAAATTGACCTGACATTTTGAATATTTGAATTTGATACTACCATATTGTAAAATTTAAAAATCAAGGTAACAGGAACTGTTAGCAACATTGTCAATTATGGAAATTTTCATATTCTATCTACTCCCCTATACATTCTTCCCCTTTCCTATAAATACCTACTCAATCATTAGTGGCATAACAGTACTATAACCGAATGAGTTACAGTTTACCCCGAAAGTGATATGGTTTAATGGTATAATAATAAAAAAAACTTGAAATAGCTCAATTAAGGAAAAAAGGTGGTCCAGCGCCGCTAGACCTCCAAAATAGGTGGCTTAGCGCCGCTAGGCCTCGACTACACCACTGCATCTCATGTGTCACGTCATGCGTCTTGTCATGTCATCTCATATATCATGTTTCATGTCATGCTATGTCCTCAAGGGTCCGTGGACCTTCACACGCGTCCATGAAAAGTGACATTTGGTCCCTCCTATCTCGAAACCTGGCGTTTTTTGGACCTAGCGTCTAAGGACTTTATTTGATCAAGATATTATAAACTACCTTATACCACAGTTTCAGCCAATTCGACCGGAACCATATTTTCCACAGATGTGTGCGGGGTCCTTTAAATGTTATTTTTAACTGCACATATCTCGTGAACCGTAAGAGATATACAAAAATGGATATCATTTTTGAATATTAGGTATTCTGTACTCTGCTATACACCCTAATAGCACGGAACGTTCCGGGAACATTCCTGGGTTGTTCCGCGGACACCTTCGGAACATTCCAGCGGAACGTTCCCGGAACGTGTAAAATGTCCGCCCCTTGGGAACTGAGGGGAACTATTTGTCTCTTTCACTTTCATGAGTTTCTGCTTTCATACAAGCGTCTAGGGAAAAGGATAATATTTGGTTTTGCGCTGGGCATGCGCATTATATTCTTTCAGCCGCTTCCATTCGGCGCGCCATGATTTGAATTATGAAGACGTCAAATTGTATTTATTTCACTACAAAAGGAAATAACGCTCAGTAAATATTTTTTTAGATTAAACAAAGTTATATATCGGTCCTCTAATTGAAACTTAAACTAATAATTTCCTTGTTTGAAATTTTTAGCTTGAAAGAAAGAATTTAAACTAACAATCTATATGTATTTTTTCACAATTTTCAAGAAGTTCTCTCATTCGAACAATTTTTTTCCAGCTTCGAATTTTAGACTATTATTTATTACTTACTTAAGACTCTATTTGGTTTTGTTCTCGTTTTCTTTGTTGAGTAAAAACGCCTTTATGGAACGATTTTTTTGTTTTGCGGCATCGCCAAAGCGCACTTGTTCCCTGATAGAGTCCTCGCATTCCTGACAGCCCCTATCATTGGTTGACCAGGTGCACAAAGTCTCATAAGGGGCCTTTCAAAAAATATGTAACGCTTTTTCTATAGTAAGTGTAGGTACTCCCCTCCCCCCTAAATGCGTTACGTATTTTTTGAACGAACCCTAACTGTTTCCAATTCATCGAGCACTTCGATTTTATCGAGCTGTTACATCAACGTGATTTTGAATTTTTCCAGGGGGGTGACACGATTTTCGCTTTTGCATTAGAGGCGCGTGTCAGTTTTGTGAAGAGCGGCGAGTCGTGAAGCATTGGCGCCACCTCCACGACGCCCGGTCTGCCCGTTGTCTGTTATGATTTTGCATACACAAACTCGTGAAATGTCATAACTTTATCGTCTATTTGCCATATTTTATTTATTTACGGATACATGTGTTATAACAATGGGGGGGGGGGGCATAGATGTATAGCACCGAACTGTCTATCAGGGTACGACTCAACCCGCTCAAACGGAGTAAAACAGTGCATTTTTCCGTTCTAAAAAATGAGGTTGACCGTTGGCACCAAGCAATTAAGCATGACAAAAAGGATTTTATTGTTAAACCTGGAAATGTAGTTTGTGAAGATCACTTTTTAAAGGATCAAATAATTTGGAAAAAGAAAGTTTTAGCTCCGGATGGAACGGTTATGGCGATAGGTATGAGGATTTGTTTACACCGATGCTCTTTAACCTAAAATAATTGTACGGCTCTGACGGTTTCATGACTACATTGATTTTTAAATTTTGATATATTTTTCTTCTTGTAAAACTTGTAGATTATTGTAATAGTGTGTAACATTATATTTTTATTAGTTTTTGAAATTTTAAAAATATTTTAAAACCCTTACTATCTTTAAGAAAATTGTAAAAGTAACATTAATGACAGTTTTGAATTATCGCCGAGTTTCGACATTTATTACTTTAATAGGAACGTAAGTTCTATTATTTCGGTCTTGCGATCAATTTGAATAAAAAATACTTTATTAGGTATAATATAAGCCTTTATCGGGTATAATTTGCCTGAGGATGACCAACAGATTGAGGTCGAAACGTTGCGAGAATGTAACTTTTTATAATTAAAGTATTGACTCGGAATACTCCTAGTCTTTTTTATTCAAATTGATCGTAAGACCGAAATAATAGAACTTACTTTCCTATTAAGGTAACAATTGAATTGATCAAAGGAAGATTTCACTTCTTAAAAATTGTTTTAAGAAGTTGTTTATTTTTATCATTTCGAAATTTATGTACGATTACATTAATTTATTAATAAATTCAAGTACTAAAGTAAATTACAATTGTAAAATAATGATTTTCTTACAGTCAGAATAGTACAAGAAACCTAAATTTAAAAAAACGATAATTTTATGAAAAAGAAAGTCGCGACGTTTTGTAAAACTAGCTTTGTTCAATTGTATATAATAAATTATTATGTTCTGTCTGCATAATAATTGCTATACTTTAATCGCAGTATATTCGTATATAATTTAAATAATTACATTTATTTAAATAAATTAACCTGGCATTTATTACTCTTATATACCATCCTACTGTCTTTACCCCATATTTAATTTATATCTCCATCTTTTAATTCAATTTTTAAATAAATAAATGACTAAATGTACGTTAAAGTTAATAACTTTATCACTGATAATCTTTTAGCCATTTCACGATCAATACAATATACTGAATATTAAAAATTATGATTTTTAAATTTGCTTGTATATTTTTATTATAATGTAATAATAGATTAGGATCATTCGAGTAATTAAAAAATAGACAAAAAATTTTATATATTATCATTTCAGAACATTTAGTTTATTTGTTTTAAACGGTAAATACGTAATCTTTATATTTTACCATTCCACTCTAATTGAAAATTAAAAACCGACATTTCCAGTGTATGTAAGGTCTATTTTTTAATCCTAGGTATTTTTTAAATTCTAGAAACAGTTAATCCTTGCCTAATTCAAGCTAAAAGTATTTAAATTATCCACAAACGTCCAAAATATTATAAAAACTGCGAAAAATACTAAATCTCCCATGATTCTAATCAGCTTTCATTCAAATATAGGGCGTGGCGCTAGTGGCGCCAGTGTTTCATTTTCTGCCGTCCTTCACAAAACTGACACAGCGCATTTGTATGGCGAGTCACCCCCCTGATTTTTCTAACTTGCTTGTCAAATCGTCGACCTTGTTTTCTGTCTCAGGAATGGGTTCACAGTGCGTTCACTCTGATGGGGAAAAATGAGACCGTGTTTAGTGTTTTCTATTCCCGATAGGCGGCGCATGCTTTCAAAAAAATGCAAAAATGGTTGCGGACTTACAGGGGCCAGGGGACTTGTCAACCCAGTGTATCGTAGCACCTGGTAGCACGCCAGAATATTTCAGGATTTTGAGTGTATTTTATATTAAAGAAGACTATGTTTATTGAAATATGTTTGCTCCTGATGATGTCAGTTATGGTGTTCACTCTTTTTTAGTGATACAAGTTTCGCGGTACATATTTTAGGAGGTTCGAACATCATTGCTAACCTCGAAATGTGTTGCCTAAGACGAAACTTGTATTTCAATTTAATAAGCACAAAGATCAACTTCTGCAAACATATTTAAATAATAATTTTTCTTTAATATAAATTATACTTGAAATTAAACAAATGATGCTCAAATGAAGAAAAGGAAATTACGAGTAGGGGTAAAGGGGGAGGGAGAGGTCTGCTCAGCGCAATTTAATTCATTCTATTCCCCCTAGGAGTCGCATTCGCTAAATGTCGTGCTCCCTAATTCCCCATTTAAGTCTCACAGAGTGAACGCACTGTGAATGGGTTCGACTACTTTTGCTCCCCTGCTTTCCTCTACCATGACAGGATTTTCTTTTTCGTTATCTGAAAATTAGAAACAATTTATAGGCCAGGATAATATCAGGTTAAGAAATCTCCAAGAATTTTCAACATTGTATTATCTTTATTTATGCGTGTATATGAAGATTGGTTTCCTGGAGATTTTTTCGTTTTTAATAACTCAAAAAAAATACATAGCCGCAACGTTTATGACTGGAGGGAAATTATATATCTATATACAAATTAGGTAGCTAAAAAGCATAAACTGCAACCAAATGTATAGCCATCACTAGTATTATATACTTAGAGAAAAATACTTCTTCGATTCAAAGAAAAATATTGGTTGGCTCTCAGTCAAATAAAAGTTTCGTTGATTCGAAGAAATTTCTTTTGATTCAAACAAATTTTTTTTAGTTCAAACAATTGGGGTTTTTTTGAAATGAAAATTTGTCCCCATAATTTAAAATAATTTTCTTCATTTTTAAGTAATTTTTGGTTAGATGAAAAAAAAATATGTTAAAGAAACGGTTTCCTTATTTAAAGAGAAATATTTTTGTGACTGTAGGTGGAGATATCTCCAGGAAATTTCTATTCAGTTTAAGAATCTAAACGTCTGGAAATATAGAATATCAAAGCTGCAATAGCCACAATAATTTAGTGCTAATTAAAAATGTTATAGTTACCTTCCGATAAAAATTCTGGAAGCTCGATATTTCTGTGAGGGAGGGTGGAAGCTTTTCGGATAACGACAAACTAGGTGTATGTGTTTGCACATGTTCCATTTGATTGCAGAATCCAAGCAGCTGCATGAATACTGGTGCAGACATGAATTGCAAGCGAAGGAAAGTAATTTGCAGTTGCAGTCGATTTTTCGCTCTTCCACTGTACAGATCTCAGCCGAAGTAGATGAAGGCACCTTAGGGTGACCAGAAAAAAACACTTTTGGGTTTCTTAGGAGTGAAGGGTAAATAACGGTAGTTTATGGGATTGTAGAAGCCAGATTTTTTTTTTTAATTTTAAACAATATTTAGAGGTGGCCCATCGTCTTTGAAAGTTGTCATTGCAAAAGCTGACAATTTCGGTAAGTGAAGAGTCGATCGTAGAGGTTCAACCTCAGCTCTTTTCATCGATGTGACTTTAAAACAGGATTAGTTAGCGTCCCCTGAATTATTATTATTCACTTTTCTGAAAAAGGGAAATATGGCTAAAGAACGCTTGCCGAAAAAGGGTCTACTTTATGAGCTTATTGTGTCAGGACCCACTGGAATCGACTTTTATGGCCGAGCTGATGAGCGCTCCGCCCCGACATTTAAACAGCTTAAGTCGTAGACCTGTCAAATTTTAAAAATTTACTCAGATTTGTTTTCATTATTGCAGGCTTATTTACATTTTTCCTAATCTGCTTTTTTAGAAAATATGATGAAAATATTGTTAAAATTTCAGTATAAGATATATATTATTAGGGCCGTTATTAGGCTTTGAAAACAGTAGAAAACAGTGAAAATGGCACTTTTCAAGCAACCGTAATTAATGTTTTTCATGAATTTTTCATTGAAGAAATGTTTTTATGTGGATTCTGAGAACCTCAAGAACAACATATTAAAAGTTCAAATTAAAAAGTGGATAACTTCGTGGTTAAAATCTTAAATGAAAAAAAAGTTGAGTTTGCCCATGTTAATTACATAAGAACTTCAAAGGCGATGGGCCACCTTTAAATATTGTTCAAAATTAAAAAAAAAAAAATCTGGCTTCTACAATCGCATAAACTACCGTTATTTGCCCTTCACTCCTAAGAAAACCAAAAGTGTTTTTTTCTGGTCACCCTAAGGCACCTCCCAGGCCGTTTCAGTTGCCATTATTGAGTTTACATCAAGCTCTTCGCTAGTCTTGTGGCGCTTTCGGAGATGTGAAATTTTTGAACATAATTTTCCTGTGGTCTGTGTAATTATTCGCTCGAATAATTTGTCGCGCACGAACTTTACGATGGCACTGATGACCTTATCTAGTCTCTTAATTCTTATGGTTTTCGTGCAAATACAAATATTTAATAGTCTTATGCATTCGTTCAATATGCATATTCATATTAATTCCACAATGTAAACGGTGGCAGTACGCCCAGGCCTTTACATTCTGGAGATAATATTCCTTGAAATACTTTGCATATTCAGATGTGAGTGAATTTATAATTCGAATGACTTAAAAAATCCCTGAATCATGGAATCAAAGGCAACCTAATCTGTTTCTTGCATCAAGACACGCGCTTTTTGATACACAACGACCTGAACACATTTTTAATCAATTTAAAATAACGTAAAATATTTTTGTTGAATTTAAAACACACACATTCTAAAAACTATATATTACCTGCATCTCTTTAGAGTAAATTTTATTTAAATGTTTCCTCCACGCACGATCTACATGCCATGTAACAAATAATCTGAAAATAAAAAAGTATAATGTACTCAGGTTTTTATTTTTAAGGTATTTTTATGTGTTAAACATTAACATGCCTACCTGAACTCAGCTGAAAGCATGACTTCTAGCCATGCATTGTAAAATGCTTCGGCCATATCCGACATGAACACTTTTGGTTGAAACTGTTTTTCCATCTCTTCCCTAATATGAGAAAAAAATATTCTCATGAGAGGTTCATCCGAACGATTTGAGATTAGGGATGAGCAAGGAAATCCTCCTCTCATTTGATCCAATATTAGGAGCGTGGTGAGCTCAAACCCATATGCATTCAGTCCATGGGAATTCTAATATTCTAATTCTATTTAGAAAATAATGCATTTCTATGTTCTAACCAGGATTAAGTCGTTTTACGTGTGCTTTATAATAAGAGAATTTCGTGAAAGTAAAATTGCAAGTTTCACAAAACGTTGTAACACAATTTAACTACATAACCATAACGATTGTATACACAAATAATACCTGAAGTACTGGGACTAGCCACATTTGTCACTAACTTCGGTTAATCTAAAAAAAATATTTCCTGGACGTTATTTCCTTTCGTAGTGAAATAAATAAAATTTGACGTTGTCTTCATAATTCAAATCATGGCGCGCCGCGTGAAAGGTCATAGTGCGCATGCCCAGCGCAAAATCAAATATTCTCCTTTTCCCTAGACGCTTGTCTGCTTTCATCTGCCATGGGAGTCCACCATCAAACTCACGTGACTTTAGCCACGGGGGTGCTGCTGCGTGATAAAGATTGGAAAGGGCCCGAGCACAATGGAGACCCGAACCCAAAACCTGAATCCGAAGATAACTCTGTCCTTTTTTTACCGTAGCTACGGTAAAAAAGGACAGAGTTGGGCTGTGTTCGAGAATTGACTGGCAGCACTAGTACTGCCAGTCGTTTTTTTAGGCGTTCGGAAACCGCTGACAGTGCCATTGCTGACAACTGTAACAAAGATATTATAAACGTAGATGCGGTACGGGGTGTTAGAGTGGTGAACCATATCACATTTTCTGCCATATCGAGGTGCTGCCCTCACCGTACTACGAAGTTGTGCGCTGGCAGAAATGCGCTGGTTTTCTTTCTTCGTAAAATATGACGGTAAAACAGTAGAAAGATTTTTTTAGGTTAGAAAAGTTTGACATGTATCGCTTCATAAACACCGCACTTCCGAATGTAATAATAAATAGCGCATGTCTAGGCACACCGAAAATACATATTTGGAAGAAATAATGAAAAATTAAGAATGTCAGAAGCACTGATATTATGTTAATAAATAAACTGAACTGTGAGAGTAATACTCTCAAAAATATAATTATGTTTATATTTGTTAAATATTATAATTTCTAATACGTTCACGCTTTTCTATGAATGATAGAATGTATAGAATTTTTTCAGATCTGAAGCTTGAGTCAGGTTTTTTGCACATAGTATTTTTCAAAAATGTTAAAAAACGTTTTCTTGAAAATCGAATTTTTAATTTAAAAAAAAAAACTAAACATAAATTTCGAGATAAGCCAGGCTGAAAAAGAGTTTCTTTAATAAATATTCGTTTAAATTAAAATAATTAAACATTTATACCAAGAAAAAAACTTTTTTAATGTGTAAAGTTTTCAATAATTACAGTTTAAATTTAAAATAACAATGAAAAAAATATATTACTGGATAAAAAATTTTGGTTGAAAATGTACATAGTATTTTTTTGAAGTTATAAACGCGCACGTGTTTTTACATTAATTTGTTTATACAATTTTTGTAGAATTATTTTTATTTGAAATTCAAACATTAATTTTAAAAAACTGTAAATATTAAACAAAAATTTCTTTGATAAAAATATTTTATTATCGTATTTTTGATAAATAAATAATATTTATTAAGAAACAATTTTTTAATTATGTAATTTCTGGAATTTTATAATCATGGAATATTCTAGTTCGGATATTTTATAATTCGGCAATTTTATTATTTGGGAATTTTTTAATTCGGTAATATTATGAACTGTTCGGGAATTTTATTATTGGGGAGTTTTACAGAGTCGGGAATTTTATTTTTCGGGATATTTTAGTCCTCCCTAGAAGTACAGAAAATTTGCTGTATTTATCATTTCGTCACCGGGATCTTGTCGATTTTTTCCTACAGTATATATGTAAAAAAGAAATTTCATTATATGAAAATTTTTGAAATCACAAGTTATAAAGATAATCTCATGAAGTACAAAAATTAAAAAAATCACTATATATCCAATTTTCCTGGGTCACTCGTAAACGGGGGTGAATTTAATAGGAATTATCTCTCAGGAAATAAGTTAATAAAATCCAAAAAAATTGGGTAGACTTTTTTAACCTCTAGGTATGTAAAAAAATGTAAACTTCCGAAAATTGAAAAATCCTGCAAGCAAGAAATTTTTTGTTTATGCGCGGGTAATCAAGCTGTATGCTGTATATCTTTACTGTATGTCTTTCGATTCCGAACCCATTATACTCTTTTAGGATTCCAATACAATTTACAAAAGACTAATATTGTAAACTTTTTTAATTCTTAAGGTTTCAATTTGAGAACTTGAATTTTAACGTTAAAATTCAATTTGACAACTTGAACTTTAACGTTAAAATTTGCCTCATTTTCAGAACGCGGGCTTATTGTTTGGATTTTCACAATTTTCGTTTAAGTTATAGGTTAGGTAAAAAAAAATAAAAATTTGGGATTCGAAATTGCTACAACGCGAAAAAGTCAAAAGTTTAAATTTAAACGTTAAAAATGTGGAAATACACCATTTTTAATGCATTATTGCAAGCCAGCGAGTCACTTTCTTACTTTTAGTCGCTTTTTTTGAAAGTCGATCCTCTGCTTTCAGTTTCCTTTGCGAAATATATCTGGAATTCGACGCATTTTAAATTCAATGTTTTCAGCTGCATCTAGATTGAAGTATACAAATCGTTTTGGTTTAAAATATAAATTAATTACAATATTTTTTTATTTTTCACAATTGTAATTTTAACCTTTAAACTTGAATAATTGTAGGTCGCAAACATGAAAAAGTAGACTAATTTCAAATTTATAGCGTTTCTATTATAGAGATAAACGTTTATTTTTTAGCCTGCTGGCCTTAAAAAAATTGACTTGCTTACACTTCCATTTTTTACAGAATTTTATTAAAACTAACCCTTAAAACTAACATCCTTCCACACCTTATCTCTAACGCCGCTCGCTCTTATCGCATTGCCTTCCTCGCTTCGCCTCGCCTCGCTCGCATGTCCCTACTTTCTTGCTTGCCTCGCATTACCAAACTCTGCCTCCGCGACTAATACCTAATACTTATCTACTATTTACAATATTTACATTAACTTATATTTACTTCCTCCTCTATTTACAATATTTCCTTCTCCATTCCTCTTCCTCCTTCCTTCTCTTCTTCTCTTCTTCTCCATCTTACCCAATACTCCTTTCACCCATGCTACTGCCCTTCTCTCCTCCCTTTCATGCATCAATACCTCCATGCTTATCCCACTCCTTTCCACCTCCACGCACTCCTCCAACCAGTGCTCCACTCTTGCCTCCCCCTTCCCACGTAGTTCACACATCCTCTTTTCCCTAGCGAGCCAGAACCTATTGAAACCCTCCATGCACCCACATCTCATCCTCGCTATAAGTTCCTGACTTCCTTTCTCTCCTTTCTCACACAAATATTGCGCTCTCGCCCTTAGCATAATCCACACATAGTTCCCATTAAACCTAGTCTCTCTTATTCTCTCTTCCCCTGCTGTCTTCTCTCTCTCCATGCTGTTTTTCTTAACCAACTCATATACCTTCCTGCCTTCCTCATGCATCCTTCTCAATTCATCCATATGCAGTCCATTCGATCTAAAATACCTTTCTCTTTCAACCTCCATCTTCCCACCCCCTCTCCTGTTCTCCTTCTCCCACCAACACTCCCTAACCAGCTTACTTCCCCCCTCTTCCAAAAATTTCTCCTCATATTTACACGCTCGACTCCCCGCTAGAATCCCTACACTCGTTCTCCCCGTCTCCCTCCTGACAATATAATTAGGCGTGTTCCTTGCCAACCCCAGTGTCCACTTTACATATCTCTCCTGTATCCTATTTATCTCTTCGCTTTCCTTCCACCCCCACACCTCTACTCCATACAATAGCACACTCATCACTAGTGAGTCAAACAATTTCATTTTCCTTCCAAAATCATCTGCGAATAACTTCTTTCCCAACCCCTCACCTGCCTCATCACCACATTTGCCCTCCTCACTCTCTCTTTTATGTGACCATCCACTCCGCCATTCCTCCGAAACAAGAAGCCCAGGTACACAAACTCTTTCACCGCCCACCGCCTTTCCCTTCCACTTCCACTCCCCTTCCTTATCCCTTCCACCTCCTTTTCTGAAAACCATAACCTTGGACTTTTCCGCATTCAGTTCTAACCTTTTCTTATCCAGGTATCTTCTCAACCTCTTCATCATTTCCTTTAAGGCCTTCTCGCTTTTTGCCAACAACACTATGTCATCTGCATACGCTAGCGACCAAATTCTAACCCCTTCTATCCTGACTCCTCCTACCACTCCGGCCTCTAGCTTACTTTCCATATCCGCAATTAAAATCGCAAAAAGCGTCGGGTTAAGCGGACACCCTTGTCTTAACCCCCTATCCATCCAGAATCCCTCCGAAATCCCCTGTCCCCCTCTTACCTTATCTTTGGTTTCTTCATATATCTCCCTTTTCCTCTCGATCAGGCCTCTCTCCACTCCCCTGTCCTCCATCGCCTCCCACAACCTCCCCCTATCTACTGACGGAAACGCGCCTTTCAGATCCACAAAAAACGCGTACACTCTCGACCCCTTCTTCGCTAATTCTCTATCCACCACGTGCTGCAGAACGTAGATATTGTCGATAGTACTCCTACCTGCCCTAAAGCCCGCCTGCGTCTCTGGCAATATTCCTTTCCCCTCGACATCCTTCCGCATCCTCTCCGCTACTACCATCGCGTATACTTTATACGCCGTATTCATTAGCGTAATCCCCCTATAATTTTCCTGCCTATCCCTATCTCCTTTCTTATACAGAGGCACTATTAATCCTGCTCTCCACCCTCGTGGGAATCCCTCCCCCCTCCATACTTTCTTCACTACCTCCTTCAGCCTCTCCCTAACCTCTTGTGTACTAAACAGCTATGCTTCGTTCTCTAGCCCATCCAGCCCTGCTGATTTGGACCTTTTTAACTTCCTTATCTGTTTCTCTATCTCCTCGTCATTCAGCTCCTCCATCTCTGCCTCCCCCGTTCTTCTACTCCCATCATCTCTCTTCCTTGAATCTGAGCCCTGAAATGATTCTTGAAAAAACTCCCTCCACTCCTCACTCCCTATCTCTACGCTTCCTAAACCTATTTATTATCTTCCAGACGTCCCCTTCTGTCTTAACATTTCCTAACTCCTCCTCCAGCTCTTTCTCCTTTTCCTGTTCCTTCTTCTTACACATCAATCTAAACCCCTTCCTCATTTCTACGTACTCCTCCCTTTTCGCAGTACCCTCTTTCCACTTCTTATACTTCCTCTTTACCTTTCTTTTTATCTTTTTACATTCCCTATCCCACCACGGCTTCACCATTCCTTTCTTCTTCTTTTTGAATACCTTCTTTTGCACGCACCCTTTCACTTTCTCTTTTAAATCCTCCCATATCTCTTCCACCGTCTCCCCTTCGAAGCGTACCTTCCCTAACTGCTCCTTATATTTCTCTATCGCCTCCCTCGTCCAGCTAACCCTCTCCCCCGTCGACACTTCTTCCCCACCTTGCCTTCCGCCGTTCTCACCCCTTATCCACAACCCTAATGGCTGATGGTCTGATTCTACCCTCCCTTCTACTGCGAATCTCTCCATCTCCTCCCACCCTTGCATATTCATAACTACATAATCTATTACCGATACCCCCACCTTACCTACGTATGTGTATTCTCCCTCTTCGTCCCCAGTTGCCATACCATTTGCCACCGCCCAGCCTCTATCCTCCATCCAGTCCCTTAGAATCTCCCCCTCCTTATTTATTAACCTATCCTTCGAATTCCTTTCGAAGCTCTCCCCTTCCCTGTAAAGGCCCCCTTCCCTCCTCATCCTCGCGTTAAAGTCCCCACCCAGTACCACCATACCCTCTTCTCTTTCACCTAACAGGTCTTCCACCCTTTCTTTAATTCTTTCCATCCCATCCTTATTGTACACTGTCACAAACTTACACATTACCCCTCCTATCTTTACTTTCCTCATTTGCACTCCCTCCCCCTCTTCCTCTCCGTGAGCTTCTTCCTCTAATCCATCTCTAACCCCCGTTATAATTCCCCCACTAGCCCTTCCTTTCTTGTTCACTCTGACCGCCTCCTGGAGTCTCCACCTATACCCCCTTGGCAGCTTTGGCTCTATTCTATCCCATTCCTTTCTTTCCACCCACGTCTCTACCAGTCCTACCACATCAAATTCCTGGATATACCTCCAGAAGTCCTCATCCTTCTTCTTTACCCCTGCTACGTTCCAGTAAAGCACCTTCAAAACTCCTCTATCCTGCATTACCCCCACCCCCCTACTTCCTACGAAACAAATTCCCCTGCACTTCCTTCAACACCTCTTTCTCCTCGTCCCACACCCACATTTTCTCGTCTATTTTTATTTTCCGATATCCTACCTTCGCCGATCTCCCTTCACTTCTCTCCCTCCTAGCCCTGCCGTACAGCATTCTCTGTACATCCCTTTCCTATCTCGTCAAATCGTGATCGATGAAAACTTCCTTATCCTTTATCCTATTTTTATTTCGCATTACCCCCCATTTTTCTTCCCAGCTCTCCAAATCCACAACCGCCACTTCTTTCTCCTTTCTCCCCTCCAACTTAACTTTCCCTACCCTGCCTTTATTCCACCCTATGCTCTGTAGCAGCGCTTCCACGCCCTCCCTTTCTTCCCCGCTCTTCATCTTCAACCCTCTTATTACAATATTATTTCTCCTGTCTGCCTTCTCCTTTCTCTCCATTCCCAACTCCATTGCCCTTATCCTTTCCCTACCCGCCCTCTCCTCCTTTTCATTCCTACGCTCTCCCACTTCCTCTTCTATCATATTCCCTACCCTCTCCCAAATACCTTTAATCTCGCCCCCCATACCCCCGTCTCCTATTTCCATTTCCGTCCTGCCCTCCACCGTCTCAAGCCTTTTTTCCGTCCATTCTTTCCACGCCCTAATCTCCTCTTCCATCTGTTTTATTTTAACTTTTTTTTTCTTTTCTTTCCCTCTCTAACCCATCTACTCTCCCTCTCAGCTCTTTCACCTCCTTTTCCCATTTCTCATCTCTGATTCGCAAGTCCTCCCTCATGCCTTCCATCTGCTCCTTGGTCCCCCTTACGTCCTCCCTCAGCCCCCTGATCTCGCCTAACAACATCCCGAGAGTCTCCTTTTCCAACATCCCCTCCATTTTTTTGGGGGGTGACCTAGGTGTTATCCCGCTTTTTTTAAACGGGCTCTCGACCTCGCTTTTCTCCGGACTCTCTTGGCTGTCTCTCTTCCTTTTCAAGAGATCCTCCCCGTCACTTGCGCTTGACGCTCTCTCCCTTACCTTCTCGCTTCCTTCGTTGCCACCGTCCCGATTTCTCCCTCTCCCCGACGCACCGCTCGACACCGGGCAACGCGTTGTTGGCCGTCGTGGCTTGTGGAAAATTCCCTCCCCGTCGGTTTCACTACCAGCACTGCCAGTCCTCTCGCTGCCCACCTCCCGCTCTACTGCCGGTAACTGGGACCTATCCATGCAGTACCTGCCGCAACCGACAGATGTCTCTGGAAAATGTTGGCGTCTTTCGCCGCCAAATTTTCCTTTTTTTCCCCCCTTTTTTTCAATTCCTCAGTCCCTGAAGACCCCCCTTTCTCTCCCTTAGCATCCCCTAACTTTGCGAGAACCACTCTTGACCCCTCGAAAGCCCAAGACTCCTGACCACGAACTCCCCCGATTACTTGCCAACCTAACCTCACTTTCCCTATCCAGCTAGATACCACCTCCCACCCACGCTGAAACTCACTTTTTATCTCCCCAATTCACCCCACACAACCCTACTCACCTCGGCTTCCACCCTCACACTCCACTCACACCTTCCACACAAATTCCGTAAAATTCTCTCTCCACCTGTCACTAAACACGTTCTCACTTCCGCCACCAACATGCAAGTCTAGCGTTTCTGTTACGTATTGAACCGTTTAGGCCTCTGAAATTTTTTTAAGCTTTTCAATACTTTTTCGAAAACTTTATTTAACACTTTTTTTGTCTATCAGAAACAACATTCTTGTGGCATAATAGGCTTTATAGCTTGAGCGCCAGGGGGGCTCTCCATGGGCTTCCCGTCCGTTTTTAAAACTAAAAAAGAACAACATTCTTCCATCTAATAACTGTTTTAGATTAGAAAGAAGTAAGAAGAAGCAAAATTATAAAATCTGATTTTTTTATTTTGATTGTGATTTCTCAATAAAAGAAAGTGCTATTTAGTCTACAAAACAGCTGCAAAAATAGGAATTTTACTGAAGAAATTGCTAAATATTTTTTTTGTATAAGGTCAAAAAATAAAAAATGTATGCACCTGGAATTTCAAAAAGAAAGGTGTTTTGTATGTTATGATGTTTCAAAGTTCTAATCGCAATTTCAAAAATATTTAAAGCCTTAATAGTTGAGACATTTTAAATTTGTTGTATTCAGTATATTCAATAATTTGAAATTTAGAGCTATTTAAATATGCAAGAATTTTTAAATTGAAAGTGTTTGATAATTTTAGATTGAAACATTTCAAATTATTTAGTTACAAATTGAAATCGTTTGGAGTTTCAAGATTAGAAAGGAACGTCTTTTAATACTTGAATAATTATTTTAGAACGACTAAAATAGTATAACTTCAGATAAATTTGAAAGTAGGACTATTGAAAATTAGGAGTGCTTGAAAGAACTGAACAAATGTTTAGTTTTAAAGCTCTATAAAAGGGTGCTTTTGAAGGTTTATTTATTTTTTAATAATTTGGCACCCCCAAAAATTATTTTTGTGAGAAAATAACACCTGATTTTTGTCAAAATTAAAAAATATATATTTAATGTTCGCTCAAGGTCAATTTCGTTCAAAGTGCTTGTTTCTGAATAAATTGACTCTATTATTGTTTCTGATTTCGTTCTGTCACTCATGGATTGTGTTTTTCATAGAAAACATTGAAATCTGTTCTTTGTTTCACGTTTATAAAATAATAATTAAAGGTCACTCAAGGTAATTTTCTGTACAAAATATTGATCTATAAAGAATATTTGTCAAACTATAGAACGGATTCCTTTGCCCAAAGATACAAAACTAAATTGGACTATAGTAAAAACAACTGGAAAAAATGCGATGTAATCCAAATTTTATAAAGGAAATTAACCTTGGTCGACCTATAAATATTCATTTTATTCCTCGAAAGATTGAAAAAAATCTCTTCGAAACGCTTTTATTACAACAATTTTACTAAAGAAGAATATTGTTTATAAAAATAATAATAGTATAATTTTTACATACATTTCTTAAGATAAAAAATTATTAACGAGATTTGTAGAAAATCTTTCAAGGAATAAAATGATTGTCCCGGAAGTTAGAACCGAAAAATTAATATTTCAAAAAAATTAAAGTTGTGCTAAATTGAGTTAGACTCGCGACTGGGAGAAATCGGGAAATGAAAGTGAATTTATTTTTTGTCCGGCAAATAAAAAAACTTTTTAAATTTATCAGCTGTAAATATGAATTAAATAATGCTTTTAAAAACTGAAATGTATAGTTTGAGTATTAAAAATTGAAGAGTAATTGATTTTACAAGACGATTCTGGATCTGTTCAAAATTATATAATTTACATATTTTAACGTTAAAATTTGAACTAATTCAATTCGAAAACCTTAGTAGTTACGCAAATGTAAACGTCCGATTGAGTCTCCATAAACAATGTTCAATTTAAAAATCACTTCAAATTAATATATTCATAAATAAACGCCTTTATTCAATTTAAAAATCTCATTCAAGTATTGTTTCAGTATAAAATATTCAATTTTTAACCCATTCAATTTGGAATTTTTAAATTAACAAAAAAAATAGAACAACTTTCAATATTAAACAATTCGAAACTGAATTGTCACAATTTCAGAGTGATAAATTTAAACTTTGAATGTTACAATTATAATTTTTTTATTTGTAATTTGAAAGTGAAAGTATTGATTTTTGATTTGCAAATAACAGTTGAACAATGATTAATTTAGAAAAAATTCAAATAGGTTGGAGGTTTTCTAATGTTTCGAACAAAATCAGTACCGGCCCCCAAAATTTCTTTCGCCGGCCCTGAAGTCTGTGAAGTGTACCGAAAAGTGCGGGTCCGTTTCAAATGATAAAATATAATGTATGCACTTGTCATATTGCATTATTTAAAAAAGTTAGGTATTTATTTGATATTTGAAACAAGATGTCCTAAAAAATAAAAAACTTCGCACCGTGTGGCAATTATTATTAATATATATTTTTTTAACAATTAATTTAGCAACTTGTGCTTTACTTATTACTACCTTTTGTATTTATGTGGAAGCCCTTTATAAATTAATTAATTCATTAATATAATATAATAATTAATTAATTATAACTATTTTCTGAAATTAAACCAAGCTTACTGCCACCATCTTGCTCCCAGTGATATTACACATGCTTTTAAATCCAGTAATTCCAGTAAAAATTACGTCACGCAAAATTACACGGAATCGCCATGATTGATGACGTTTTTCGGTCGACAGCCAATCGCAACGCTCCAAATAATAATTTTGTCTACGTTGGCATCACTGCAACAGTTCTCATCGCCCTCGCCATTCTCACAGCAGTAATTTTTATGGCGTCACGCCAGTACATCCAGTACTCCCAGTCAATTCTCGAACACAGCCTTGACTTCGGGTTCAGGTTTCGGGTTTGGGTCTCCATTGTGCTCGGGCCCAAACAAATATTTCCAATATGGCGGCTTATGGAGCGACCGTGCAGGCGGGATATTTAAATTTGAAATATTGTACTTATTATTGATGTCGATAATTTGTAATACCATTTATTGATATTATTAACACAACAATTGAAGTACACAATAACATCAATAAATAGAATTATAAATTATCGGTCATTGCTATTTTGATACTACTACTGTTAAACAAATATCTTCTCTCTCGTCGTTTGGAACAAATTCCAAAAGGCGCTGTCTCCCTTCCTTCTAATTAAAAAATAGAATAATGATATAATAAGGTAAGTGCAAATTGTTATTTATATGGATAAACGAATTAAAAATTATGTCTCTGAATGCATTAAAAGTAGGGTAATCATTTTTGCAGTTAAAGTTTTTGAAAAGTTATTGCACAAATTACATAGTCTGTGCAATAACTTCTGATTAAAAACAACTATGAATTATTTATTTAACGTTATTTAATTAATTTAGATCTTAGCGATTTTAAACGTGTACGTTTGATACGTGTACGTACAAAAGTAGCTAGATAAATCTGATCTGGCGTTTCCCGCGCTCGCACCTAGATTAACCTTATTAA
This sequence comes from Andricus curvator, assembly GCA_932195095.1. Taxonomy (NCBI): domain Eukaryota; kingdom Metazoa; phylum Arthropoda; class Insecta; order Hymenoptera; family Cynipidae; genus Andricus; species Andricus curvator. Next base: position 238 of record CAKNYM010046971.1, on the reverse strand, counting down.
CCTTCGAGTTTGGAAACGATTCAAAGTTTCCCAAGTTTCAAACATTAGGGCAGGAAAATTCAAAATATGACAAAATACTATTAAGTAATAGTGTTGTTGCATTTCGATAAAGCTTTATAGCCAATAGAGAGCAAGTTTCAAAGGAAAAAGAAAGAAAATTCGCATGCGCTACATACGAATCGGGGAGTTGGAACGTACTGTGTTTGTTTGTGCAATTTTGAAGAATAATGGTGGACTC
>CAKNYM010046970.1:42284-72398 GCA_932195095.1 Andricus curvator | reverse complement strand
TCTGAAGCCATTCCGGTGGTTTACCCGGGAGGTCGGCAGTTTTCAGAATCGATTGGTCGAAAGAAAATGAGGACGCAAATGGTCGATTTCGAAGCCATTCCGGCGGTTTACCCGGGAGATCGGCAGTTTTCGAAATCGATCGGTCAAAAGAAAGGTATAAGTTGTGACGAACTGAGCGAAGTCGCGGAGGTCAGACAGAATTATTATACGAAGGATCAAGAATTTAATTCAGTGGATACAGTTACTGACGAAAACGAAACAGAAATTTTCTTGAAGGTCATTCCTTATTTCATGAACGAACAACCTTGTACCCTTACCTCTCAAAGCATAGTAGATTTTGAAAAAGAAAAGTTTAATATTTTTTCTCAAGATAAATCGGCTCGTAGAATAAAGGACATCATTTATCAGAAATGTAATAATTGTAAATTCAAGCGACAATTTATTATGGACAGTGAAATGGAAGTAGTCCTCCCCCATCACCGGTGTTATCCTCTAGAAGAAATCGAACCTACCCCAGATAATACAGAAGAATCACCCCTTTTAAATGAGACCCAGTTACCATCGATAAATGCCTCACAGGAGCCTCTTGGCAAGGATAAACTATTATCCCCAAATTCGGTGATGTCATGCTTAAAAGTTTGCAAGGATAAACTGTATATGAGAAACGATCATCTAGTGCAGTTTATCCCTGCAGATTGCAAGCTTACGACTGAAACGAATAGGGAGTTAATAGAAGGAAATCGGTTTAAATATGAAGATTTAAAGCGCGAGTCTGCCGAGGACCTTCAAGTAGGAAATGTGCTTGTTTATAAATATGATTATCAATGTGTTTTTAATTTAATCATAAAAGAAACATTCGATTCAAAACCATTCATTACTCACGTCTCAAAAGCTCTTCGAGGATTAAAAAACGCGATGGACTATTTAAAAATACGTTCCGTTAGTATCTCGCGTATAGGAAACGGTATGAATCAAATAAAATGGGATTCTATTGAACAAGAATTAAGACAAATATTCGGACAGAGAGATTATAAAATAACAATTTGCTACGGTGAAATAGAAATACCACGGGAAGAGGATCGGCCCAAAATAATTGCAGAGTATCACTCGGTGGTCGTGGGAGGGCATAAAGGGTGTAGTAAAACATACGGAAGAATTAGGCAAGATTTTTATTGGCCAAATCTACAAGAACAAGTTAGGGAATACGTTAAAAATTGCGACGAATGTAAAAAAGCAAAACTGGTGCGATTAAAAACTAAACAACCAATGAAAATAACGGATACTCCGACTCAAGCATTCGATAAAGTCGAAATCGATATTGTGGGTCCTTTACCTACTACGGAAAAAGGGAATAAATATATTCTGACCATTCAGGATAATTTAACAAAATATGCTGACGGCATTCCTTTAATGAACATTGAGTCCACTACAATTGCTTTGGCTCTAGCCGAGAATTTTATAACTAGATTCGGATGCCCCAAGGCAATTCATTCAGATCAGTGGAGTAATTTCATTAGTGATATCATGGCTAACTTTTGTCGCATTTTTAAAATCAAGCAAATAAAATCTACCGCCTTTCACCCGCAATCGCTAGGATCGTTAGAAAGAAGCCATCATGTGCTAATTCAGAATCTAAAAATGTATTGTGAGAGAGCGAACTGGGACGTATGGTTGCGTTTTGCTTTGTTTTCCTACAATACATCTATACATGAGGGCACGGGTCTTACCCCACACGAATTAATCTTTGGGAAAAAAGCTGTTATACCAAGCGAATTTACTAACGCGGAAATCCCATTTTCATATTACGATTTCTTAAAAACTTTGAGCGAAAAACTGGCTGAAACTCATGAGTTTCAGCTCTCTGGCTAGACTTTGCAAAGTCTAGCCAGAGATCGATTGTTGCTAGCTAAAGAGAAATCTAAGAAATACTATGACGAGAAATTAAATGTTCAAAATTTTCAACTAGGAGAAATGGTCTATTTGCAAAAGGACGCTCGAGGTGGTAAATTAGACTCAGAATATGACGATAAAGGACCCTATGAAATAACAAAAATATTTGATGACTTAAATGTCGAATTAAAAGTGGGATGGGGAAAATTTAAAATAGTCCACATGAATAGATTAAGACCCCAATGTCATAGAGTTCACCGGGGAAATAACTCAGCAGCGCAAAATTAAAAATGATGTATAATTATATGATTTTTTTTAAGAGGCAGGGAAACTACAAAGTTTAAGCGTAATAGACTACATTTGAATTTTATTTTCATTTTTAAGGGGATAGGGGAAGCGGAATATGAAAGAAAGTTGAAAATAAAATTTTAAAAAGAAGAGGATATATAATAAACAACATTTATATAAAATGAAATTAGATAGTTTATGTACAGATTTATTGTAGTTAAAAGAACAAATCTTTTAAGAAGTAAAAGGCAGAATGCATATTTCTGTATCTATAAAATTAATATGCTATAAAAATTATATTATATAACGCTGTTAATAAAGCTTTATTAATATTTAAATATATTATTATCAATTGAAATTTATTGGTAACTTATTAAATTTAATTAGTTTTGACATATATTTAAACACGAATCAATATAGTCCTGGATACATATAAAGTGTGTATTACATATCGAACTTATGATATTTAAGGAGAGAATCTTAACTATACAGCTGGATAAATTTGAAAATAAAATAGATAAAAAATATATGTACATGCATGCCTATAAATATAATAGAATTTTAGGTTTGATAGTGAAAAAGATATTTTCTTTCGAAAAATCTTTTCGATAAGGGGGAAAGTGTTACGAGCGACTAAATCTCGCTCGTTTCTGCACAAAGAGTGCAGCACCTGCTAGTGCGGGAGAAATTAAATTTGCACAGATGCGATTAATTTACATGAAAAATTCCAATTTTAAGATTTTTACTGATATTTGAGCGGTCTCGGACTAAAATAATCGATTATAAGACGTAGAATTTTAAGAGATAAATAAACTCTCATATGCTACGAAAGTAATAGCTCTGTAAAAGTCGCCCGATTAAACATTAATTATTGATATTATTCTGAGAACACTTTTGAAAATATACGAGTGTTGAGAAAATGTATTGCTTGTCACGTAGCGAGAACTTAATGTTTCGATTTAAGAAAGGATGTAATAAATTTATTTTAGATGTAATCAATTTTAAGCACACGAATGACTGAAAGTTGTTTATATTGAAATATCTGCATTCTTTCATGTAGCAAAGTGGGTTATGAGCGCTTTAGATTATAAGTGATCTTTGTATATACTAAGGTTAATTTGAAAGGCAATATCCGGACGTTAGGGACCGCGAATGCGAATGTCTATATAAACTGGCGACAGGCTCAAGTACTACGACTTTTGGGGCGACGTAGTTTCAAATCTAGGTTTTCGAAGAAATCACGTGCAGATGGTGAGTTTCATCTCACATGAATCAGAGTGTAGAGCTATGGGAAAAACTATGCGTGAGATAAGTGTGTGTGTGTGTGAGAGAGATTTTACGACTATGTAAGGAGTGGGAGCATCGAGCTTGAGGTCATGGGACCACGATGAAGACGAGGGTGGATGCTGGGTGATACAGATCAGAGCAAAGTAGATCAATTCTCGACAGCCTAGAGTTCGGTTCGTTATCCTACAAGGGCTCCCTTTTTGAAAATTAGATTTGAACTTGTAATCCGGATTTGCCTAATTTTGTTTGAAGTTCGACAATATATATATTTTTTTGTTTCAACTATAAATCTTTTGCATCTTTTATTTTAAAAATTCCCGGGTTTATTCCAATAATTTAATCAACAGCACGAACCACCAATGAGAGAGTTTCGCAGCCATTGGACCTGCGCGAAACGTAACAGCATGTTTTTCACATTCTCTTATTCCATTAGATCGGCAATCTCCCACCTCATCTCTGATACGAGTTTTCATTCGTGGCAAGCATTAACGAATTCTTGGACGTCGCTTGTCCCACCTCTGCTCACCAAACACATAGGGTGCTACCACTCCTTACTATTGTTACGTCCCTGGCGCTGTAGTAGAATCAGATTCCGTTGTAGCCTGACGCTGATTCGTTGAAAAAGCGGAATTCGTTGCTACCGTTGAATGATTAAAATCATAACCGGGAGAACAAATTAGGTTTGAAATTAAAACACAACTTTGAACTGATCACGTAATAAGTATATTCTTTAAACATCAAGATTCAATTATTAATCTTTCATTGTCTTTTCTCTATGTGCACATAATCCATTAGGAACTGTAACAATGCAGATGGTTGTTCAACAACTTTCAGTTCGCAATTAATTGTACAATTTTTATGAATCGGCAAATTTATCCGATCGCGACGACGCGCTTCGCGTTTAACAGTTTAAGCTTTCTATTTTCTGATTTGATCAAATCACATAGTCTCAAAAATAATCTAAGTCCAATTTGTCAAGTTGACTGTCGCAGGTTTTAAGTTATAATTGCGGATCGGAGATATAAAAATCTGACGTTTTTCTGCTGTGCGCGCCTTTTTATAAACTACGTTTTGGGCGGAGTAATTCCCCTACTCTAGGCCCCCAGCCAATCAAATTGCTGACGTCATAGAGTTTAATGTCCATTTTACCAATTAGAAAGTAGGTCATATTGCTCCACCTACTAGATATAAGTCGCAAAATGAGTCATTCGATGATTGAGATTTATAAACAGTGATAGTCCAAAGTCCTTACTTATTGCGTTTTACATTCGTCTCGTTGGCGCCATAATGTCATAAAAGATACTAAGAATACTACTATGACTCATATTTTTGTCTAAAAATAGCGATGACCTAACGCTGAATTTCATCTTAAGTTTTGTATTTCTTTTGCTTCAAGACAGAGAGAGATATTGCTTTTAGTTCTAATTGCTTATTTTGTTGCCATCATATAACATTTATATAACTTATTTCTGCCCTTATAATATTACGTTAAACTGCAAACTAATTTGAATTCTCCCGCTAAATCCGCCATCTTTGGTCATGCGCGATAGAATTTTAGTTTCCAAGTTTTGCACTCCATCACACTATTCCTTCGTGTGCAAAACTAATCGTAGGTGGCAGCACCGAGCCGAGTACTAGACCCTCTGTCGGTGAGAGACGAAAAAAATAAGGTGCTAGGCAGGGTTGGTCAGTTACGCGTAACTCGAGTATTTTCTACGTATAATACGTTTTTGACGTAATATACGTCGAAAACAGTAGAAAACCGTAGAAAACTCTTGTAAGTTACGTTTTCAAGATGGCCGACTTGTAAAATCAGTGTTGACATGTACATAACCTCACTTTTGAAATATAATAATTATTAATAATTCTGTTGAATGCGTTATAGTAATTGCAGATAATGATTATACCTGGGCTGGAAAGAAATATCCAACATCATACTGCAATCCCATGGAAGGATTTGTTTTTTGAGCGGAAGAAAGAAGGACAGAAAACTTTCACAAAGTGTCTTCTGCGATAAGATGTTAAAAAATAGTAGCTTAAAATGTCTAGAAAGCTACAGCTATGTAAATAATTGTTGATTCTTTCGATAATAATTATTATGAATCATATTGAATAATATATATGTCATTCAGCAGGGTCTCCCTAATTATAAGCTCAAACTGCTTAAACATTTATTCATATGCAAGGAATTTTTAAACATTGGCATTTGGCGCGAGATTCACGAGCGAACATGGCGTCCACGACCAGGGTTGGTCAGTTACGCGTAACTCGAGTATTTTCTACGTATAATACGTTTTTGATGTAATATACGTCGCAAACAGTAGGAAACAGTAGAAAACCGTAGAAAACTCTTGTAAATTACGTTTTCAAGATGGCCGACTTGTAAAATCAGTGTTGACATGTAAATAACCTCACTTTTGAAATATAATAATTATTAATAATTCTGTTGAATGCGTTATTGTAATTGCAAATAATAATTATGCCTGGGCTAGACAAAAATACCCAACATCATGATGCAATCCCATGGAAGGATTTGCCTTTTGAGCGGAAGAAGGAAGGACAGAAAACTTTCACAAAGTGTCTTCTGTGATAAGATGTTAAAAAATACTAGCCTAAAATGTCTAGAAAGCCACAGCTATGTAAATAATTGTTGATTCTTTCGATAATCATTATTATGGATCATATTGAATAATATATATGTTATTCAGCAGGGTCTCCCTAATTATAACCTCAAACTGCTTAAACATTTATTCAAATGAAAGGAATTTTTAAACATTGGCATTTGGCGCGAGATTCACGAGTGAACATGGCGTCCACGACCCACAAGAAAAATAGGTTATGAGAAGTATTTTTCGATATGGACGCATGCGCACTGAAAGTTTCCATTCGGACGTAATATACGTCAAATCACGTAGAAAACTAAAGAGGTAATATACGTGGTAATATACGCGTAGAAAACCACGTATAATACGTGGAGTATTATACGTTACCAACCCTGGTGCTAGGTGTACGGTTGCTCATAATTAAATATATGAGGGTAAATAATGTTTAAATATATGTTTAGTGCTTATATACGAAGGTATTTTATACTTTCAGTGGAAATTATACATACAATGGGATATATGGTGAACTGTAGTAAACCTAACCTCACTTTGCATGTGACAGTCAGAAAACGATTTATCAACCTTTTACGAATGTTATATGATAAATATTGATAAAAAAGTTTGACAAATATATTTTGTTATTTTTACAAGGTATAAATGGCACTTTATACTTACTAACAACATTTCTTTTCTTGAAATTCGTATCTCATTGACAGAGGGTCTAGTACTCGGCTGGGTGCTGCCACCTGAGATTAGTTTTGCAGCATGAACCTCATCAAACGATTTCCGCGTTCCCAACTCTCCTTCGAGGATCTCTGTAACTGACTCATAGTATGTAGTAGCGTAGGTAGGCCTTTTATGTATATTCTCCATGCTGTAATACCCATGACAACATTACGATTACAACACAAGGGTCGCTAAAGTTTGTTTATCCAGTTGGTTTATCACACATTATATGCAGTGTCATATAAACTGCAAAATAATATTTTGTAGCGTGGTTTTTAACGAATTGTACATTAAAACTTAAGATTAAGAAAAGAATGGAACAGCTAGAAAAATGTCAGATAATTTGTCACATCGAGAAATCGGTGGACTATTCGCTGTTCGATGCGAAGTGGATCCCTTGTAGTACTAAATTTGTAGTTATGGGATCGAAAGCCCGTGGTACCGGTATCATACAAGTTTTTGAAATTTCTAATGGTGAATTAAATCTCATCAAAAACATTGAAGGCCCAAACGCTATTAAATGTGGAACATTTAAAGTCAGCAGTCTTCGAGATCGACATTTGTCAACTGGAGATTTCAGGGTAAGAACTAAAAGAAACTTGCAAAGTTATAAAACTTTTAAAGCCATATAAAACACCGTTGTCGAAGCATAGAATGTAAATTGTAAACAGCAACTACCAAGGAATAATAGACCTATGTCCCATGATCCAAAGATATAACCTAGATGCGGCACCTCACTAACGAATCTATAGTAAGTTCCAAGAACTAAAAAACTGCCATTTGTTAAAAAGAGTCATTGCTATCTCCATCTCTTTTTAACTAGTGACATTTCTTTTAGTTCTTGGTACTTATTATAGGTTCGCTAGTGAGTTGCCGCATCTACAGAGGGTCCAGAGACAGTATAGTGTGGCAACCTAAGGTCATTTTTGCTGATTGGCTCAGTTTTCTCATAGATATTTTGGTATATATAGATATACTACACTATAGAAAATCTAGACGTAAAATGGTGGCATCCTTTCGCAAAATGGCGACTTCCGGCTAGGTTGCCACACTGTCTCTGGACCCTCTGTAGCCGCATCTAGGGTTATAATATATTTGCCGGATCCAACAAAATATGGTCTCGCTGAGCACATTAAAAAAATCAACCAATCGACGGGAAAGTCGCGCGCCTTCCATTTTTAAAAGGACGTGAAGCGGCAAATTTGTACCAAGTTAAACGCTGTGTGGTCAAATTGCATAATTAAGGTATTTGTGCCAATAATCAAGCCTAAAAAAAAGTTTTCTGATTAAAAGAATTTAAATGATATCATCATTCGTGTCTCACGAAAGAAAAAAAAATTTGATGATAAAAGTTTAAAGCTCACTTAAAATAATTATTTTAACAATAGTTTTTGTAATTGAATATTGTCTTACTGTCGCTTCTTATACATTTAAAAAAAATGATTGAATTTTAAGTAAATCATGGCTTCTTTTTGCGGGGCCAACATTCCGTACTGCTGTTTCCGAATGTGAAAATAACTGAATAATCTTCAAATATAGTTATTTGTTAAAATTTTTTTTTTTTCAAAAAATGGTTTGAATGATTTTAGACATAACATTTTTTTTCTAATTGGGAAAAGTAGAGTTGTAGAAAATGCTTTTCCCGACAAAATAAGCCATCACATACGTACATATCACATGCACTTATTATAGAAAAAGTGTTATGAAGGGGGTGGGTGGCTTGTAGGAAAAAAGCGTTACGTATATTTTTAAAGGCCCTTATAAATAATTGTTTAAGCTTGAACAAAAAAAAAAAACACGCGTTTAAAATTTATAACAACCCTGCAAAAGACGTCGGATTGAAAAGTATTGTTTCGCGTTCACGAGAAGTTCTCGTGAAATCTGCTTTTCAACAACCTCGGATTGGAGGATAGTCCAAAACTTTCAAATGCGATACTTCGCATACAGTTACTAAATTTTTTATGCGACTAAATGCGAAACAAAAATTTCAAGTAAAGGAATCCTGTCCAATGCGGGATTTCGCGTTCTTTAAGATATTATTCAATCCGAAGCAAACCGAAGACAATTCAATCCTCATTAATGGGAGAGTTCTCTTTCATTTGAATGCTACTGAATGCTATTGAATGAGAGGAAAGTTTGGAGTAAAGTGAAAACTTTTTAATGCGAGAGTTCGCATTCATTTCAATGATATTGACTGCGAATGAATGAGAGGAAGATTAGAGCAAGTTGAAAACTTTTGAATGCGAGAGTTCGAATTAATTTGAATGCTATTGAATGCGAATAAATGAGAATAAAGTTTACAACTTAGTGAAAACTTTTAAATTCGAGGATTCGCATTGGTTTACATTTTTCAACTTCGTAAGGCGATTTGAATACTTTTCAAAGTGGAACGGCTGATTAAAATATATTTTAATGTTTGATAATTAATTTAGTTAATTCAGTAATGTAATAAAGAAATAAATACTTAATTTTTCAGCTTGTAAAAAATATATTTCTGTTTTTTCGAAAAGTGAGAGACTTATAATATAATGTATACAATTTAGTACAGTTGAAGATTGCATTTATGTAGGTTTACCTATTATTTAATAAGTAAAGTTTGAAGAAATTCGAAGCATATTTTTTTCTAGAATTATTGTGCAATTGGTAAATAATAAGTACTAAAGAATGAAAGTGTGCTTAGGAAATAAAATAATATCTGAATAACGTAAGAGAAAAGTTAAGTAGCTTATTGTGGGAGAAGTAAATAATGGTATCAATTATCAACAAAAATAACAGCAGTTTTAGAACTAATGAATCAATTTTTATTAATTATATGAAGGCATATAAGTAAAGGCGGAGTGAAAATGGTGCAAATAATGAAATCTTTTGAGCTCAGGGAAACAAAATTTGTGGGTTGATATCCGAAAAAAGTTTAAAAAAATGTTGAAATCGTTTAATAATATGTTCTGTTTTCTTTTTTGATTTGATAATTCAAAGGACTTCGGGTTTGATATATTTAACTTTTTCCAAAATGTGTGCATATGACTCAACGAAAAAATAGCTTTGGCGCATTTAAAAAAATATTTGAATTGAGTAAAAGATTTATTTTTATTACTTACAGTAAGAAAAGCAGTAAGGTAAAGTAAGGTAAGGTCCTAGTAATCGTGAATGTAACTTCTATTTGCTACTATAAAATGCTAAATATAAACGGGGTTTTTCATTATATGTTACTTTTAACATATTTTTTAACAATATATTCAAATTATAAACTAGTTTCACGATTATCAGGACCGTCATGATTACTGGGACATTTACCTTACTTATAAAAATCTTTCACAATTTTTGAAACAATAGGAAAGATATTTTGAATATTCAAATCAAAAAAGAAAACAGAATATATTAATCGATTTCAAAAATTTTGTTTTCTGCGCTTGTTTGGATGCTAACTTACATTTAATTAGTTTTGACAGTTTCACTCCGCCCTAACGTAAATGGGTACAATTACATATCGCTTATTGCAGTTCAATAGTATTCGGTATATTACAAACGTAATCTTTTCTTGTTAAATCTAACTTGACCATTTTTGATCGAACTCGGAAATAATAACCGTAGCACAATAGGATTTTTATGTTATTTCCCATTTGTGAGAAATTGCGTGGGAACGTACTTAATAAAAAAAATCTTTTCAACTCTCATATTAATGTAATCAATTAAGACAAGCAGAAAAAATGCTGTGGTTTGGCATCCGAAAGGAGCACAAAAAATAATTTCTAAAAACAACGTTTTTTGCTCATTTTCGAAAAATTGTAGCTTGCTCAAAAAACTTGTACACATTATTAAAGTTTTTCTAGTTGTTCATCCTAAAAAAAATTACTTAGAACAACTGCGCCATAATGTTTTTGCCCGTAGAAAGTTCTTTTGATTTCAAAATTCGAAAAACCAAATAGAAAACATTAAAATTATTGCGAATCAAGCAAAAATAATTTTGATTTAAATTTTATTGAAAGTGTATGCCTATATCTTAGCCAGTTTCATGAAATGCAGCCGTTTCATGAAAAGACTAACGTTCTTTCGAGCACATATAGTGTAATAACGTTCAATAAATACCATTTTTAATAATCATCACTAAACGCTAGGTTTTGATTGTTTTAAAAATATGAATTTTGTTTAACATAATTATTGCCAACAAATTGCGACAAAATTTGACAGAATAAAAATCTTGTCTTTTTTCAAATAAATTTTTATTTACACGCAAGAATGTTCTAGTTTTAATCCAAAATATATTTTTAGTCACTAAATTCTTTTTGCTTAAAATAAATTGTCTTTCACGTTTTAAACATGAATAACTTAAAATTTTACGTTTCAAGAGCTACGAAAATAAGACTACTTACTTATAAGGAGTATCGTATTTAAAGGGTTGCGGTACAGAACTAGATAACCAACATTTTTTATCGAAAATGAGTTTATTGAATAAAGAATTCTTAAAAAAATCAAATAAACATTGTGGTAAAAGGATTGTTCAAAATATAATTTGTTGATATAATAATTTTAAACAAAATTTATAGTTATAATTTTAACCTAGTAATAATTTTCTTCAACCTTCTGGCATTGATATTTCTTGAACTTCTTTTTAATTTATTCAATTTAATGGAAAAAAATTTTTTTTTTCATATATATATTTTTATTTTGACCAAAAAATGTCTCTCATACTGTGATATCGCGATCTTCAATATTGATTTTCTCGGAACAAATCATTTTATTTTGGATCAAACCTTTTTTATTCTTATTTAGCATCCACATATCTCGGGAGAAAGTTTTTATTTCTGCAAAAAATTAAGAATTTGTTTTTAATCGTTATCCAAAGCCGATTTTGAAAACTCATAAAATTTTAAGCTCAACATTCTCAGTCGATTTTCTCAGAATTGGCTGACTTATTTACATCAAACTTTATTTACCCGTATTCAGAAAATTAATATCTCGGAAGCTTGTTTTTATTTTATTTTTATACTAAAAATTGAATTTTTTATCGCAATCCGCAATCAAGCCTGGTTGTTAACTTCCGCATCCATTTCATCGAACCTGAATTAATTCATTTGATAAAACTTTTTTGCTCTCAATCCAACAACACTTCGGCTTGGGAGTGAACATTTAATACAAATTTTACTACGTATGAAAATAAAACGTATCCCAGTACATATCTATGCGTGACAAAAAAATCAGTGACGAAGACAGTGGGGAGACTCGTTCCCATTTCTTACAAAAGAAACTTCTATAATTTAAAAAACTGAAGATGTCAAAATTGTTTTCTTACCTGAATATAATGGAGCGAAAATTTGGTTTGACAGAACTCTGTGTGAAAAGTATTATTTGCACTAAAATGTTTTATCAAATATTTTGTTTAAATCTTCTTCTCTACGTAGTGAACTCCGTTTTTATAAGAAAGTGTCTACACGTACCGAAAAAATGCGGTTCTCTCTACATAAATTTTTCTACAAATAGCCCCTTTTCCAGTTCCCCTTATTCGTACCGAAAAAATGCGACTATTCGTATCGAAATTTCGGTACACGTAGTCACACTCTCGTGTTATTTATTCAAATGACACGTTCATTGCGCAACACTGCTCCGATCCAGGTTGCTGATCAATCTCTCCAGCGATCAACCCAGGTGAAGAGCCTCACAAAATTGTTATGTGTGGTTCCCCACTTGGGCCCATTTAGTATCCAATAATATGAATAAACCTAATTGTGAAACTGCAGTAATTGCGATTTTTTAAGTTATATATCGAATTTTATTACGCTATTTGCTCGATAGAAATACAGTACTTTTTAAACGATGAATGTGGGCTTAAGTTGCTTTAAATATTTTATTTTTATATTAATTTTTTATTTATTAAAAATATATATTTAACTGTTCTATTAAGTTTGAAAAAATTGATAACTTGAAAACTAGAAAAAAGTCATTACTCATATAATTCCTTAAGTCTATAAGAATAATCTTCAATGTAGGAAATCGGATAATTGCTATTATTTTTCGCACGAAAGTTCTCAGCGCGCTCCGTTAGCTCAAATGGTTAGGTGTTAGGACTTAGGTAGAGATAAAATCGGTCGTGTGCGGTTATATAAAATATAATTTAAGAATCAATTAAATTATTAAACAGTGAAAACTACTTTTTTTTTGCTTTTGAAGAAATTTCTTTGATAGTCGCATTTGTCGCGGATAAACTTAAAACGAACCAATACTTCATTATTGTATGAATTACATGCGATCCAATACTTTTGAATGCGAAGCATGCACGTTGAAGTCTCGCATTCAGCGAGGTAAAGCTTAATGCGAATCAATACTTTTCAAACCTTTTCTCCGTATCAAGAAGTAGAATTGAAACGCATTAAAAATGCTAATACTTTTTAATACTTTTCAGTGCGACGGTTTTTGCAGGGAAGTGATTGTATTTTTAATGCAAAATGATTAGGACGACCTGCTTAGTAGAATATTCTGGGTAGAACCGTCAACACTCCCTTATAAGGTATAAATCCTCTTTCTTTTCATTCTCCTTGGTTCAGTTTTTTATTTATTTTTATTATTTATTTCGTTTATTGTCTGAACAAACGTCAGATAGATCTGTATAGATTCCAATGGTGACACATATTTTCCAATTAATCTTCCATTATTTTTATATCAATCTCGTTTTTGTTATGTAGCGCTCTTCAGTTCTCGCACTAGTTCTTACAGTCTTTACAATACCGTAATTGATTATTTTATTTCACATACTTAATGTATTTTCATTATTGTACTTATATTTTTTGCCATAGGGGCGCCTGTCCCAAGGATTCAAAAAACTCTTATCTAATCTAATGTTCTTGTAGGCTGGTGCCGAAAATTCGATAACGAACATGGTTCATTTCTCGCAGTTAAGGAGAACTATGTTAGCCCTCGAGTGCGCGACAGAAACAGTAATCGAGAATATATAGTTCCAGTATATTTGGCACTTTATTACTTTCACCAATTGACTCTTATTTCCATAGGAGCGTTTGACAGATTGGTATCAGGGCTAGTGCCGTCAGAGTGGCATAGATGGTAATAAAGCACTCTTATCCAATAAACTTTCGTCACCTGATATTGAGGGATCTGAGCTCGTCTTCGGTCCCTGGAACCACTTCAAGTTAATAAAGTAATCCAACTTTGAAATTAAATATAATTTCAAGATCAAATCATCGGTCATACGATCATTTATTATACAAATGTGTTTACAACAACGTCTCGGCAACATTTTTGTGCCTTCTTCAGGTTAAAATTGATCTAAAAATAATGTTATAAAGAAATAAATAATGTTTGGAAGTCAAATTTCAAAGCAGTCAAAATTTCTTGGCACGTTGTACTTACAATTTAGTCATTAAAAGTTAAAAACGTTTTTTAACAACTATGGTCAAAAGTAAATGAATAATATATAAGTAAGTAAAATTGTAAGAATTTTGATTGTAGTCCAACTCTCTTTTGAGAGAAATCATTTTGTGGATAAACCATGGTCTGACGACCTCGAAGTACGACATTATAATGAAATATTATGAATTAGACCATTGGAAAATGTTTACATACAAATTTACTTATAACGTCGAATAGACTGTAGATAAAAATTTGAATTCAGAATGAAAATTTCAATTAATATTCAAAATGCTTAGGTACCTGTTATCAATATTTAATATTTCCGTTTGTAAATTTATGTAATTTCTTTTATATTTTGTAAGGAAAATTGATTCTAAGATTTTCCTTTTGTATGTGTTTTTTTTCTTACCTAAAACTTTTATATTGCCAAAAGTGAAATCAAAATAATGATCATGTGTCCATGCATGTTTTGGTAGGCCTGTGTTTTGGTTTCCTATCTGACAATCCCTTTTATGTTCTGTGCACGCCCAAGTATGGATACGGCTCTCCAGAGCCAAGGTGACCTTTAGCGCTTCTGTCGACGAGTTAAGGGTCCTCGGAAATGCCAACAAGTCGTCCTTACTTCAAATGAATCTTGGTGCATTTTTCTAGCCCAAATTCTATACCAATTTTTCGAGTGTACTCCTCGACAATCCTTACTGGTCGATTCAGTTGCTTTGCAATATCAAGCCTAGATCTCGAGATCATCCATGTAAAATACATGATTTATCTTACACTTTCGATGTCCAGGTTTGCCGCAGAAGCACCCTTGGGAATCGCAAAGTCTCTAAAACGTGACACTGTTAGTTTTTACACGATGTTCTCCAGATGAGATAGTAAATCTGGTTTTCCAAAGGGGCATCGCTCTCTCTATGCACCTCACGATGTGTGGATGAACCTTTAAGCTTTCCAACAGACAGATGATAAGCAGTGATGGGTAAGTAAAATACTCGTGGTAATTTGCTTGGTTTTCTACGGTAATTTACCTGGTATTTTACGTCATCAGTTTTCTACATGATGTAAATTACGTCTTGTTCTATATATGAGGGCGCCACCTCTGAGGCGGGAAATTGAAAACTTGAATCAGACAGCCAATCAGAGGTTTTCTACATGTATTTTACACATTCGAGGTATTTTATGTCAAATACCTCCTTTAGGTATTATACGTAAAACACTTCCAGTTACGCGTAACTGCACAACCCTGGTTGATATTATTATTTTTTAATTAACAATATAGGCATTAAAAAAACCCTTACGAATGCCGATACCAGAAATCCAAAAAAGTGAGATTATGCACAGTTCTACAGGTCCGCCATCTTGACACGTAATTTACTAGGTATTTTACCTGTTTTCGACGTAAAATACTTCATTTAGGTATTTTACGTCAAAAACGTCCAGTTACGCGTAACTGCACATCCCTGATGATAAGTCTATGGGAGGATGAATCGAAAGCTTTCCGGTAGTCAATCCAGCCATCGATAGATAGCGCTGGTAGGATGCTGCGTCTTTGAAGACTCATCTATCGATGAGCAAATTCTCCCAAAATCCTGCTACGCCTTTCTTTGAGCCGCGTTGTTCGTACATGTCTCGCCACACGTCCGAGTGTCTGAACATTCATATAATTTAAGATAGATGTGAAGATCTTATACAGCATGTTTAAAGAAGATACTGGCCTGTAATTCTTAGGGTCAGACAAGTTGCCTTTCTTCGGGAGGAGCACTGTGCGTCCTTTAATCAGCCACTTCGGAATAGGCTCTTCCGACTTAAGATATGAGGTGAAAATGCGAGCCAGATACTGGTGGGCCAGATACTCTTGATACCATCTTGTCCCGAAGCGGAATAGTTCTTCATGCCTCTTAATTCTTTCATCACCTCTTGGGTAGTGATAGGTGGACATTCCTCCTCAGGTGTTATGAGGGCATTGTACATCTCCTTGAAGCTATTTATGTTCACTGTGTCTTCATTCAGTGGATGCTGAACTTTTATAGACTTCTCCAAAAAATGCTTAGACCTCTCCTGTTTAGACGGGTGGTCTACAATAACTGGAGGGTCTCGGAAGAGTCTAGATGGATCAGAGAAAACTCTTGATTTTCTCTGACTTGTTGAGTGAGTAATGACGGATCCGTAGTTCGCCCGCGAACTGTCGGATCCTGGCAGTGAACTTCCTGCCAGATGTTATATATTCAATCAAACACTGAATGCGGAACGCGTACTGTCTTGCCCAGCCTGTCTTTGTGCTGAGTTAATGCATGCGCCTTTTGGTCTTGTGATCAGCTATTGGTCTTGTTTTACGGATTTCATCTGCCAAATTTCTTGCTGCATTATACACACTACAATTGATGGGCCAGAGGTCGGGCTCTTCGGAAAAATCTACACGAAGCGCGTCATCCAGTTGAACCAGATCGTTGGGCTTGAGAGAAACCTGGAGGGTTGTGTTTTTCCTGTTCCTAAAGTATGGCTCTTCCTCTAATGGATGTGTGCCTGCGTTTGGTCTCAGTGTCGCATCTCTTTCTCTGCTTCCAGCTTGTTCTGGCAGTGGTAGAGTAGATGCCCCGCGTATATAACCCCTTCTCTGGAGGTCTTCGCCACGGTTTCGCAGCAGTTGTTACGAAAAATGCGTCATGTTACCTTTTCGCTCAGTCATACTGCTATCGTATCGTTTCAGCAGGTCGTCCCTCAGTCGATCAGTTCACTCAAAACTATTGAGATGTTGCCGGTCCATCGTATTGACTCCATCTTGATTGGCATCCCGACTATAGGGTAGTCGACATCCCAACAAAAAAGAAAATATTGACACGAATTAAATTGAAAAGATTAAAACACCCCGCAAATCCCGCTCTGCGACAATGACGCATTGGACCAGTGTGTCAATGAGTGTAAATTCGAGAAGACGGTATTTCAACTTTGAATCTTTCTATAGTACAAATACGGGACAAAAGTTTGGAGTCAGCGAATACACTTCAGTGCGTCAGCACGCTATCGCTTCAACATTGGTAAATGCGTCTGAATTCCTGAGAGTAAAATATATCCTTAAATTCGCCCCAATTCGTCGCGGCGAATTTCAGCAAGGGTTGATTTATAGAATTTAATTCGTAGCAGGAAAACCAACGTGCGGGGCATACACAATTAATTGTAAATGTTTAGTAAATTATCCCGTACTTCAGTGGGAACACTGTGGGCTGATACACGAGGGATCTCTGGTTCAAGTCTCGACGCATGCACTTTTTATTAATTTTTTTTCGAATTGACCAGAACCACGCATTCATATGAATTCACACGCATTCAATTCGCGTTGTCTCAATGTGTCTCAATTCGTTTAAACGAATCAGAAAAGGAGATTCATGCGCATTTAAAAATGGTAATTCGGCCCAGTCCGTATCAATTCTTTCTTTTTTGCTGGGATTGTTTTCCGAACCATTATCGGGAGCCCTGCACGTTCGATTGTTGTGAACCGTATTTACAATGATGTTTGTTGTTGTTATTATTGTTGTTCCCACGAGCAGCTAGATAAAGGGTCTGTCCGCCCTCGCAGAGGCCTGCATGCGAGGGCAAGACTATATACTCTGGGAGATAGTCCGGTCTCCCAGAGGCACCGGTTGAGACACCCTGGTACCATGCAGCCTTCGTCACGGTGGCTTACGCCTGGGTTTGGGGGTTTTTACTTCGGGACCATTCCTGGAGAATTTTCCGCGACTGCTTATTTAGTTTGTAACTATATTCAGCAGAAACCTATGCCGTATCTATTCAGTCATTGTGAAATTAACGTCCCTACCTCTGGAAAAGTGGATATGTACGCGGAGCGCTTCCTCAACCGCTGCTTGAACAAGCTGCAGACGAAGATAAGGAAGTGACATTAAGACCAACCGCGGAATGCAGGCACCTTCTGAGAGATGAACGCGATTTCAGGACAAGGAGGAAAATTAACATGCAGGTTTCTCCTAAGTCCCAAGATCTGGCTGAAATGAATGCCTTTCTTCGTGAAGATATTTCGCAGGAGTCTGACCTCTGGAGCATCAATTGCTCAGTTTATGGTGCTGCGAGAGTTTGGCTGATTCAAATCGAATGCTAAAAACGACGATGGATCAAAAGACCAGAAGACGCTTGCATCAACTGAACAAGGCGTTTGGATGGGCAAGACAGAATACGTCCCGTGTTCAGTGTGTGATTGACTACATAACATCTGGTAGATCGTTTACGGAAAGGGTTCGAAAGTTCGCCCAAGAACTGAGGATGTACAATCACACACGGAACAAGTCAAAGCTGCTGACAATCAAGCAGCATATTGTTGACAAAATACGGGTGTTATCTGACGCAAGGAGGAGAATACAGAAGTGGGAGAGATGGATCAGGGTGAATCAACAGTTTCTCGATGACCCATCGCGCCTCTTCAACGATCTCTCTGTTTCTGTCAAAAATCCACCCAAGCCCAACGAGGTAGAGACTTTTTGGAGAGAGGTATACAAGATCCCGAAAACACTGGAGTTAAAAGAAGATACTTTCATTATAATCCGCTTCAAGGAGTTTTGCGCAACCTTATAACATTTGAGGAGGAATGTCCACCAATCACTTCCGAAGAGGTGAAAAAAGGACTTAGGGGCAGGAAGAACTTTTCCGCTGCAGGACCGCTACATATGTGTTAACGCATCTTCAAAAAACTGGTTTGGTCACGGAAAGAAGGTCGAAGTTATTCGTTGAGCTGCTGGTAACAAGTCTGTTTATGTTAGTACACATACAATAAATAGGTGCCCTCTGACCTATAGCTTTTTTTGTTGGAGATGTATAGAAAGGAACAATGTCGAGTGACGGATCGAGGCAGCTTTAACAATATTTTTTGTAAAATAGCCGGTACATCTACTTCGGATCGTAAAATTTGAACATATATAAACATGCGGCAAGGATAAGATGCTCAGCAAGCGTTAGGAAATCAAAACTCGCACATATAGCTAGGTAGTCTGAGCCTCGAGGGGGGTAGGCACTGTTGCCAGATCCCATGCAAGCTTTTTCCCACGCAGGTCATCAAAATTTCCCTTTCCGACACAAAATTTCCCATTTTTACATTTTCTTCGAAAAAGCATTACACTGGCTTAAAAATTAAAAATTTAAAAAGAAAAGGCGTATAAACTATTTATTTTGACGTTTTGACTATGGTTCGTCAAACGAAGGCTCAAGAAATTTCAAGGAAAGTTTTCCAACGCACGTTTTACTTCGATGGTTGGTACTTAAATATTCCCGCACAGTGATACCACTCGATCAGTATTTACAGTATTTAACTATTTAAAAAGTTTAAAAATCATTAAAAAAACATTTTTAACTATGATATCGGTATAGGCAACGGTATGGCAACGGCCATACCACGCTGGAAACACCAGTTCCCGTTAGATCACTGAAGTTAAGCAGTGTTGGGCGCGGTTAGTACTTGGATGGGTGACCGTCTGATACTACTGCGTTGCTGTTGGCGGTGGTGGGTGTGGTGAGCCCACACTTGTAGTTATTTACTACAAGAAAGTATCCACCTAGAAACACTACCCGAATCGGGTAGTGTCACGCTTACCCCTTGAGGCTCGCCGAAAGGGAAATGGCTTAATGGTATATATATATATATATATATATATATATATATCAATTATTTTTACATTCTCAAGGGTTACATCTTACAAGACTTACATCTATTTAGTTTCATTGGCAAAAAATGTAGTCAAAGGAACAAATTTGTTGAAACAGTGATGTTATACCTCAATGTCAACAGCTCCTCCATTTTAGAAATGTAACTTACTGGGGTTTCTACGGTTTTCTACCTATATTACGGTAGAAAACGTATTATACGTCGAATGCCTAGAGTTAAGGTACGGTCATACCTCTGTCTGCAGCCAGCCTGTATGCGATATATCGATCCTATGCCGAACTTCATTTGTCACTTCCCTTAGTGACAATGATTCTCCATAAGAAAGAACCAATCAAGATCTGCATAGATTCGATATATCGCATGCAGGAAGCCCGCAGACAAAGGTATGACCCTTACGCGTAACTGACGAAGCCTGGGCCAAGCGGTGAGTTTACTGCGTAAATTTGAATTATCATACGTTTCCAACCCTGCTCAGAGCAGGCATCATGTGGAAACTAAAAAATTAATGAATGTTGCTATTTTTACTTTAAATACCAAATTTTGGCTTAAAGTGGCCATTGGCCTAAAATTTCCCATTTTTTCCATTGGTGGAATTTTTTTCCCCCTTTTTTCCCTTTTTGAAAAAAATCATAAAATTTCCCACAATATGGGAAATTTCCCACGGTCTGGCAACACTGGGGGTAGGTTCTGTCTCGTTTAAAAGTAATATATTTAATGAACCTTTCTTGAACACTTTCAACTTGAGTGATGTATTTTGCATGTATCGGGTTCCACATTATAGAGCAATATTCGAGCCTTGATCTTACCGTAGCATTATAAAGCATAGTAATAGCGCAAATGTCACTAAAATATTTGGTAGACCGAATTTTAAAACCAAGCGCCCTCGGTGCAGAGGATACCATTGCTTGAATCTGATCTGTAAAAAGAAGTTCAGGGTCATACAATAGACCAAGGTCACGGATGGAGAAAACCCTTTCCAGCGGGGTAATGTTAATCTTGTAATCATGAAAAACTAGGCTGTCTGACCTGGAAAGAGTCATCACGCAGAATTTTTTAATATTTAAAGGCAATTTATTGTCATTACGCCATTGTAAGAGGCCATCAAGATCGGACTGGAGTACATCGTAGTCTACTTGGCTCGTTATAGTTCTAAAGAGTTTCACATCATCTGCATATTTAAGAATACTGTAAACTTCCGTTTATTTTAAAGATCTCTTATTTTAAAGTTCACTTAGTTTAACCCCCCTACATGCATTTATTTTAAGTTGCGCAGTTTCGTCACCTCCCACCACGGTCCCTGTACGGTCACGCCCGCGGCAGTGGCTGACCAATGAAAAAAATGTGCCCGAAGAGCGGGAAGCCTTGAATTGAGTATTTTTTAACGACGTCATGGGAATACGTCTCACGACGTTTTCGAGAAAATATGCTAAACGTGAAAGTAAATCAGATCGATTTGATCCGAACCATCGAGACCTTTATAACTTACCTTTGTGTTTAGAATAAAAACTCGTATGCAGTTGCAGTCCCATGTGATAGCCTTCCTGACGGCTGACATTTCCACCCATCCTAGCATTCTACAATTGAAAACTATTAATATTCAGACCTTTGTAATTTACTTTTACGTTTAGAATATTTTCTTCAAAAACGCGTGTGCAGTGGTAGTCACACATATGCTAACCTTCCTGACGGCTGCCATTTCTACCTTTAGCCTATTAGGGCCGCGAAGCCATGCTGGAAAACTCACTATTGCGCGAAATATTTGAGTCGTTTTTTGATCTATTATATTGAGTTTTAGTTGGCAAATTCTCGTACGTCAACAAAAGCACTTGAAAGGCACTTGAAAAACACTGACATTCTAACCGACCACGACTTTTTCAACTGCGCAAATCGGGACCGTCTAAACCGTTTCCAATTGGAATACATAATATTGCGCAATATACTGGAGTGGTTATTCGCGCACTCGGCCCTTCCGAGGCGAGTTTCGCAACTGTATCTCGCTCCTTGAGCTGATAAACTGCGTGAGCCAGCAGTTATAGGAACTTTTGGGTGTATTTGTCTGTATTAATGTTAATAGTATTTATTGATTTCAAATTGACCGCGGTTTCCGGCACATGCGCAGTTAAAAAAGTTGCTTAGCGCAAGCGCAGCGATACAAGGCTGGGGCAGTCAATGAATGTCGATAAAAATAAACTGCCGAATCGCGGTAGAGGCGGGGGCCCCTCCAGCCTTAAAATAATTGGTCGGGTACGTTTCAAGGACCTTAAAATAAAAGGCAGTTTACTGTATTGGATTTTATGATCGGTTCAATGTCGTTCACGTAAATATTAAAAATCGGTGAACCAAGAGCCGAGCCTTGAGGAACCCCTGACGTGGAGCAGAAAGTTTTTGATGAGAAACCGTGCGATGCATTACACGGTTAGATCTATTTGATAAATAATTAATGAGTAACTGTGTTACATTACTAGGGATATCAATATTATGCATTTTTGATTTAAGAATTTTGTGATCGATTCTGTCGAAGTCTTTTGAAAATTCGGTATAAATTACGTCAACCTGGTAACCTTTTTGTAAAGCATCATTAAGATATTGTGTGAAACATATAAGGTTGGTGACCGTAGACCTCTTTTGAACACACCCATGTTGTTCATCAGAACGGTTCCACAGAACGGTAATTAGCTATTTCGGACTTGTCACCAGCTTTGAGAATCTTGGCTGCAGATGCTACATCATTATTTGTTAAAAAAAGAGTTTCTAACATAAAAATCGTGCGGATTATCCCGCACGCAGCCCCATCACCCGAGCAGACATATGCGTCCTCAATTGCGACGCATATCGCTCGAACGTGTGAAGGTCGCAAGCATGACCTGGCACAAGGCATTATCTACATCCCAGATGAAAATTCCTGTACAAGAACCTCGGAGGATCTTGCACATGTTCCTGTACATGAAACTGCACAAGAACCAGTACAGGTAATCTTGACGGTTCCTGTGCAGGAATTTGGCGAAGAAAACTGTACATGATCCTGCAAAGGAACCTGTATACAAGCTAACCTTTGAATGGTCCTGTACAGGTTCCTTCACTGATTCAATTGAGGTGTGGGTTCATGTACAGGAACATGTTCATGATCCTATACATGAACCTGCATAGGAACTAATCCGCGAGGGTTCGCTGGTGGCTTGGCTCTCTCGATAGTGAGTTGGTTCTTAAAGGGAATAAAAGGAAGGCAAGTTCATAGCTGTAAGCGACATCAGTTTTCGCAATGGCTTTCTGTAAAGGACCCTATACGTGTTTCTGTACAGGATCCTTCCAAAGGTTCCTTTGACGACTTTCTGTAAAGGATCCTATACACGTTCCTGTACAGGCACCTGTACAGGACCATTCAAAGGTTCCTTTGTCGGTGCAGGTTCCTTTGCAGTATCATGTACAGTTTCCTTCGCCAAATTCCTGCACAGGAACCGTCAAGATTACCTGTACAGGTTCGTGTGCAGGTTCTTGTACAGGAAGATGTACAGGATCCTTCGAGGTTTCTGTACAGGAATTTTCACCTGGGGCAGTTTCCTTAGTTTTTAGTTATTTGGAAAGCGATTTGCTTCTTTATTTTTACACCCCATTGCCGCATGCACACCTGGCATTTCGAAAATAGTGCTTTAAGCTAACACCTCAACGCTGCGTTAGGAAGGACTGATATAATTCGAATAGCAGACGTTACCACTGTTCGAACCGTCATCTCGTGTATCTCCACGCGCACTAGCCACCCTAGCAGCCACAAGTGTAAGTCGCCGTCCCCATAATACACCCATAATACACCGCAGACCCAGAGAAAAAGACGCCGAAAACTGGAAACACACGAGCAGACACGAGCGCGGTAGCGTGCTGACATCATCATGTCAACACCTAATCGCGCTTTTTAAATTTCTTATCTCATCTTGAATGTATTAAAATCATTAAAACTGATTAAAATTCAATTAAAAATTACGGCTTAATTAAAGGATTGAAAAAAGTGTTAAAAATCTTAAATAAATTCCCACGTAATCTTGTGCAATAGATTGTGATATTAAGAAATTTAAATTAAAAATAAAGTTTAAAATTACAGTTTTGAAATAAATAAAATACATATAAGATCGCGTTTTAGGCGGTCTTTTTCCAGAGCAAAATTTCAAAGTTAAAAATATTGTGTCCAACTCATTGCAACTCCGATGGACTTTTGCCATTTTTTGCCATTACTTTTTTTGTCCAAATTAATTTTCCATAAAAAGAAAATAAAGTAATTTTTTTATTTGGAGAAAAATAATTAATACCCCCCCCCCCCCCCCCGATATTTTTGTTGAAAAAATTAACTTGGACATTAAGAAAATTTGGAAGTCAGAAACGAAGTCAATGGGAGTTGTAGTCAGAAAAAGAATTTGGAATTTTTTCAAATTTTGCTCCGTGAAAAAGGAGCCTATCTAGGATTTAACTAGGATCTAATTAGATTATTATTATGGAATTATTCATTAATTATCGGCAGGATGGACGCACGCGTGCGTCGCAGACAGGCATTCATACGCAGTCATACGTGAAGTATGTCGTGATGGCGATATGAGACGCATTGCGCACGCACTCTACCTACCCATCACAGCATTGTGACAGGTGATGGCAGCATGCGTGCGTTATGGCTCGCACAGCCTGCCTCGCACGCATACGAGTACTGTGCGTCGCACAATTGTTATCTGGGGGTTTTCTCAAGTGCATCGGAGACTTGAAACGCACTAGACTTTAATTGTCTGGTGCTAGAGTTGTTATTGTTGATAAATTTCCAGTAAGATTTAGGGTTGACTTTTATGTCATTCTCAATGCCACTGATGTAACGGAATGTTATCCGAGACAAGTTTTATCTTATCTATGTAATAAGTCGGGTCCCCATGCTTACTCCTTTTCAATAGGTTATCTTTGATGGATATATCATTTATAAGAGATTGAGAGAACTAAGGCGGGTATTTATTATGCCGTGAGATCTTACATTTAAAGATGGGAACACTTTCTTAAAATTAAGCTTCTGAGAGGCCAAAAATGATCAAATTATTTTTGCGTTTCATGCGGTCTTCAAACTTACCGAGGATATTCGAAGATAGCCCCTGCGTCGGTTCAGAGTGGTCCTGGCCCTGAAGTTCAACGACTTGAACCTCATGTTCTTCGATCCTTATTGTGTTTCCGGCAATGTTGGATTCGTAATCTGAGAGCCTGGCGATAAAGGCTTTATGATCCTGCGATAAGTCATAAACAGCTTTGTTTACCTTCCCCAAATCAGCTGACATGGATTCTCTCATGGTAGCAAATTCAGCACGAATTAAAGCTTGCAGATCAAGGGGTCCAGGAGAGGGGGGGTGGGCACAGCATTTTTTGTAGCCGACATCTGGGATCAACGTAGTTCTTCTGACGCAACCTGGATGATAGGGGGCTTGACAACACGGGTAAAATACTTTATCTATGACCACTTTATCTTTGCATACCACACATATAAAATTTTCATCTTGAGACGGAGGTACCGTTAATCTAGGATCACCAGAAGACATATCTTGGGTACTCGTCGTGAATACCTTATAAATCCAAGCATTAGAAAAAAGGAGTGTGTTAGTAAACACTGTGTGATCAGGTTTAAATCTGATACTGAGGGTTTCATTTTCGCATGCCAGGACGGTGTTATTTCCACCTTAGTATACCGTGACCGCATTTGACGTCAAGAATTTCCCAGCAGTAGGTGCAGAGCATGTCATACACACGCTGAGTACCTAGAACACATACTATCCGGGTGTCCCACTCATTCGGGAACGACGTATCTCTATAAACATAATGCGACCCTAAGAGTGCTTTATTACCATCTTTGCCGCTCTTACGGTGATAGAGTCAATTGTCCAAAACGAGAAGTGGTAAATTTTCTGGAACTAAGATTTTCGGAGAGCAGTCTCCGTTGCACACTCGAGGCCTGACATCGTTCTCCAAGATTTCGAGAAACGAACTATATTCGTGATCGAATTGTTGGCTCCGTCCGAATACAACATCACTGCCAAGGAGAAGGAAAAAGGGTAGAGGCATCAAGGCTTTAAAAGAGAGCTGAAACGACTGTACCCAGAACATTCTATTATAGTAATTGTCTTCGTGATCGGTGCTCTCGGAGGTGCGAAACTATCACTGGTTCGTAACCTTAAAGCCATACCCTTCTGCCAAAAATATGCCAAGGCACTTGCGAGATAGATGCAGAATGCAGATAGCTGTCATCCTTGGGTCGCTTCGTGTCGTCAAGACACACGAGGGTTTCGCCGGCCTGTCGTTGGGATTTGATCGTGCCCTGTGACCACCCATCTCACGGTCGTGAGACGTGGCCATATGTGTGATTTACCGCGGTTCTACTGGGAGCCAGTGTCATTTTTAGATGGCAGTTGCTCCCTGTGGGACCCTGCAGTGGCTGTTTAACCCTTTTTTTAAATTATATATATATATATATATATATATATATATATGTGTGTGTGTGTATATTTGAAAAATATATGTATAATTCAAAATTTTTCAATACTTTTATGATTTACACTGTTGGTATTATGAGAATTGGATAGTTTAGTATTTCTTCCAAATATTGGATGATTGTCTTATTATTAATAATGAATTCAGTTGAAACAATCAGTACAAAAAAGATATATTGTAGTTTAATTGTGCAAATTATTTGATCCGTAAACCGGAAAATTTGAAAAATGATCTATAAAAATTATTACTACAGATTTTATTGTCCACATATGTGTTGTACAGTGCAGATCCGCTAATAGTCGAACTCATCAGTAGCTGAATTCACTAATAGTCGAATCCCCTCCCTTGGTCCTAACCCGTTAATAGCCGAACCACTCAAGTTGCGTGCGCAAAGAGAGACATGTCCCTGAAATCTTGAGCGCACAGCCGGAAAGAGAAATTCGGCTATTAGCGGGATTTCCGGTTTCATCGATTCGACTATTAGCGGACTTAGACTGTACTATTCCTGGAATGTAACTTTACTACACGAAAGTATAGTAAATGCATGGTAAAATTACAAAAATTTGTGACAGTGTATTTATCGTGCACAAATTCCCAGATAACAATACGTGCGCACAATGATGGCGTATTATTGAATCGCACGCTTGCGGATTAATCCGCACGAAGCTCTATCATCTGAACAGACATATGTGTCCTCAATTGCGACGCATATAACTGGCATGGGCGTCCTTTTGAGGCCCCGTATAGGACTTAGTTTTTAGAGTATAAAATAAGCTTTAATGTGAGCCCTTAACGAATATCCTACGACAAATAGTTTACGAGATATGAATTTGATAATTAACATTGTGCGTTTTTCAGTGAAGACAAAGCGATGATGAATTTTCATTGTTGCGAAAAAAATCGCGATCGGGTTTTTCCTATTGGATTCTTAAATTGCATAGTTGAAAGTATTAAAAAACATTTTTTTTTATTTCATGATCCAAAAATGATAGAGGGGGGCGGGCCCGCCTTTTTTAAACCCTTACATGCACGGTGGGATATTCAATATTCCACCTAGATTATCATCATATTTATACTATTTAAAGTTGTTTTTTCTCGATTTTGGTGATTCTTTTTGTGAATTTACTATAACAACATGTTCGAGAATTGAAAATTACAGTTAGTTATCTGAAATTTCCGGTGAATTTGTTAATATTAATAAACAAATACCAAAGAAAGTCACTTTTTGCAAGAAAATTTAATTATTTCCAAAAGTTTTTGTTGTATTCACATAAAGCTTGGTATATTTAGGTTTTGAGGGTTGCTGTTTCCAAATCTGTTATCAGATTTCAAAAATTCAAAATGGAGGATCCAATATGGCGAATGAAACTGGTGAATCATCAAAGATGCAACTTTTATACTAAACTACATTTTTCACAGCCTTTTAAAATTAACATCCCCGAAAACGCCTAGATGCCATGTTTCATGAAAATCCAACAATTTTTATAAAACTCGTCCACCATATTGGATCCGCTATTTTGAGTTTTGCAAATCTGGCTCCGGATTCGTAGTCAGCGATCCCAAAAACCCCCAAATGCCAAGTTTCATGAAAATCCATTAATTTTTCGAAAACTCGTCCGCCATATTGGATCCGCTATTTTGAATTTTTTTAAACTGACTTCAGATTCGTGATCAGAGACAACGAAAACCCCCAGATGCCAAGTTTCATGAAAATCCATTAATTTTTTGAAAACTCGTCCGCTATATTGGATCCGCCATTGCTAAAAAATATAATAGATTGTGCATCTTCAGAAAAAAGTATGTTCAAGATGTCAACAAAATTCTGTCAACCAAGTTCTGTGGAATTGTTTATAAAATTTCTTTAAATAATATATATGTGACGGGGTAATTTGTACCCCGCACAAATACATCTAAAATCTATGAAAATTAGCGTCAAAAAATCATTCTACTGGGGATATGAGTTTGGAATCACGGATCAAATCCACGGACTGTCTGCGAACAGTACAATACTAGCTGTGAATATAAGAGTTCCGCGGCTAATATTTCAAAGAATTCTAGTTTTTGTTGTGATCTGAATTATTATATTAAATATTGAAGACTGTTAACGTCAATAACAACTCGAACTCTAGATGAGATATTAGCCTAGAATATGAGAGTTCGACGGCTAATATCACATCCCTTTCAGGGTAGGTGTGACACTACCCGATTCGGGTAGTGTTTCTAGGTGGATAGTTTCTTGTAGTAAATAACTACAAGTGTGGGCTCACCACACCCACGATGTGCCAACAGCACTCAGTTTTCTCGAATGTTCACCCATCCAAGTACTAACCGCGCCCAACGCTGCTTAACTTCAGTGATCTGACGAGAACTGGTTTTTTTCAGCGTGGTATGGCTGTTGGCCATTAGTAATTTGTATAAACTCACCTTGACTCTTACATTAAATTAAAACAGTTAAAAATATAAATAATCCATCACCTGTAAAAAACTAGGGAGGTTAGGTCATCCGACCGGAACCACAAATTGTCAGACCACGGGTTCCAAGTGCATTATTCTCCTTATTTTATTTTAATTTCTCTTGTTTTTCTTTGTTTATTTCATATTCAACTCGGGTGGAAGGGTGGATCAACCACCCCCCACACAACAATAACAATAACTGTCAGATTGTACGAGGTTGGCTGCATTGGATGTCTGCTGTCACCAGGGACTAAGAAGAGGAGATTTTCCTGGCGCATGCGTAGTGGACGGGATTCCCATACGTGCAAGAGCGCCCGGAAAAACTAGGGGCAAGCGGCCATGGAGAATCTGCGTGCTGACCTAAGTCACCCCCACCCCTGGACCATCGACTAGCGGCAGGCGATGAAGGCTTGCGTGGCAGATAACGCAGATGGACTGTGCGCCACCACGTAGCGGGGGAACGTACTTGGCGGTTGTTCTTTTCCTTCGCTCGTCCTCTCACTCTATAGTTCGACGCTCGTACACGGGTGGCGCCCCGACTCCTATGAGAGAGAGAACGGGGACGCCACTCTTAAAAATATTCATTCGTAATTCCAAGCTCCGAGTGAGTACCTCGCGGCGAACAGAACCAAATCGAGAAAAAAATTGATTACCAGAGGCGATTTAAAGGAACTAGAGGAAAATGAGAGGACGAACAAGAGGAGGTCGACTGCTACCAGGTGGGTCCCCGTGTGTTTCTCTCAATCGTTAAAAATTAACTTCTCGCGTTCAGCTGCGTGTGTCGAAGTGGTAGACACACGCCGTTGAACTTTGTTAGTTGCAGACCTCGGTCAAGGTCACGGAGTCGAGTCAGTGAGTATCACATAAAAATAATGTCGGTTTTTCGTAATTAATTGATTTTGAGCGGGGGCAAAGGCCCACTCGTATAACTTCTTAGTCGGTAATTAATGTCAGTTTATTGTAACTTTGTTTTGGAGTGGGCATAGAGCCCACTCGATATAATCTCGGGATTTTAAGCCGTGTAGTAGTCAAGTTTCTCGTACTGAATTATACTAGTGTGTTAAAATTAAAATGTTGACTGTCAATCTTTTCACCTCTCACTGCGTCATTCCCTTACTCCGCCACTTTACTGGAGCTATCGGGCACACTACGCGTATTCATAAAGAGTAATAAATGTTTTGGTAGTTTTTAATTGCAGAAAAACTACCTGGCGCTCTTCAGGCAACCATTGGACTCACTCGGAGTCCACTCTTAAGTGCAAATAACTCAAAAATGAAAATAATAATAAAAAATCAGTTATAATATATATATATATATATATATATATATATATATATATATATATAT
>CAKNYM010046970.1:31822-42184 GCA_932195095.1 Andricus curvator | reverse complement strand
TAAGACCAACCGCAGAAAGCAGGCACCTTCTGAGAGATGATCGCAATTTCAGTGCAAGGAGGAACATTAACATGCACGTCCCTCCTAAGCCCCAAGATCTGGCTGAAATGGATGCCTCCCTTCGTAGAGGTATCTCGCAAGAGTCCGACCTCTGGACCATCAATTGCTCAGTTTATGGTGCTGCGAGAGCTTTCGCTGATTCAAATCGAAGGCTAAAACCGACGATGGATCAAAAGACCAAAAGACGCTTGCATCAACTGAACAAGAAGATTGGATGGGCAAGACAGAATGCGTTCCGTGTTCAATGTGTGATTGACTACATAACATCTGGTAGACCGTTCACGGAAAGGGTTCGAAAATTCGCCCAAGAACTAAGGACCTTGAATCACACACTAAACAAGTCAAAGCTGCTGACAATCAAGCAGCATATTGTTGACAAAATACGGCTGTTATCTGACGCAAGGAGGAGAATGCAGAAGAAGGAGAGTTGGATCAGGGAGAATCAACAGTTTCTTGCTGACCCATCGCGCCTCTTCAGCGATCTCCCTGTTTCTGTAAAAAATCCACCTAAACCCAAGGTGGTAGAGACTTTTTGGAGAGAGGTGTACAAGATCCCGAAAACACTAGAGTTGAAAGAAGATACTGACAATATCATCCGCTTCAAGGAGTTTTGCGACAACCTAATAAAATCTGAGGAGGAATGTCCACCAATGACGAATTGAGCCTGTATGGCGAGAGATGTACGAACAACGTGGCTCGAAAAAAGGTGTAGCAGGCTGTCGAGAGAAGCATAAGGTCACACATGTATTCGATATGGATGACCTGAAGATCTATGCCTCTCGTAAAAGCAAACTTCAAACTGCTATAAATATCTTCAAGAACTACACAGGAGAGATTGGGATGGACTTTGGTTTGGACAAGTGTGCCCAAATTAATCTGAAGAAAGGAAAGATTACTGGCGTTCCCAAAGACCCTGAGCTTGTGGATATAAGTGTTATTAGACGTCTTAATACTCTAGAGACCTATACATAAATGGGCGTGCCTCAAAGCCGCATTCAGGACGTAATATCAGTGAAGGAGTCTCTCCGAAGCAGATACAAGCATCTTCTTCGACAGATTTGGTCTTCCAATCTGTCGGCGTTGAACAAGGTATCTGCGACTAACATGCTGGCCGTCCCGGTTCTACTCTACTCGTTTGGGGTGGTTCAATGGACGAAGAACGAGCTTAAGGCCCTTGATTTTACCACACGTAAGATCATGCATATGCATAAAAGCTTGCATATCAATTCTTCAGTTCCGCGATTATACATTTCACGCCGTCAAGGCGGACGCGGACTTCTGAATCCCCAGTGTCGATAAGCTATTAAATGTACGCGAAGTCCTCGTTGAAGGTAATCTCGGTGAAATCCACACTGCCGATCTATTCATTTATGATCCTACTGATGTAGGAATAGAAATGGCCATAAAGAAGTTCAAAAATAACAAATTTGCGGGCATCGACGACCTACCGTCAGAACTGATAAAAAATGGAGGCCCTTGCCTCACAAGGCAAATTTGTAAATTAATACGCGAAGTTTGGAAAATAGAACGCATGCCAGAGAAATGTAATACCTCTATTATTATTCCCATCTTTAAAAAAGGCGATAAAACGAACTGTAACAATTATCGGCGAATTTCACTTGTGCCTTCGTGCTGTAAGATCCTGTCCAATGTAATCTTAAGTAGACTAACTCCTTTTGCCGAGGAAATCATTGGGGATTACCAGTGTGGATTCCGCCGAAACCGATCTGCAAGCGATCAAATGTTTACAATTAGACAACTGTTATAAAAGAAATGGGAATTTAATGAAGTAGTACATCAGCTATTTATGGATTTCAAAAAAGCTTACGACTCTATTATACGCGCACGAATGTACTGGATCCTAGAGTTCTTGGGTGTACCAAGAAAATTAGTTAGACTTATCGAAATTTGCCTAAGCAGCAGTAGGGGTAGAATATGTGTAAACGGAAGTTTATCTGAAGAGTTTTCGATCCGCGATGGCCTGAAACAGGGCGATGCACTTTCGTGCGCCCTTTTCAACTTAGTTTTAGAATACGTGGTCAGACAAGTACAAGCGAATCCGACCGGTGCTACCCTCAATGGGATAATACAAATTCTTGGGTATGCGGATGATCTCGAATTACTAGGGGATGATAAAGAAACCGTAGCTAAAAATGCAGAAATCTTGATCACAAAAGCCAAAGATATTGGTTTGGAAGTTAGCGAATTGAAGACAAAATATATGACCGTCGTCAGATACGAACAAAGTAATGTAGGCGGGGACCTAATGGCCGGAGATATGAAATTTGAAAGGGTTAACGAGTTTAAATACTTCGGGTCTATTATAACTAGCGAAAATGACATTAAAACGGAAATCAACGCGCCGCTGCACGCTGGCAATGGGTGCTATTATGCAGCAAACACGCTACTAAAATCGCGATCGCTATCTAGAAAAATCAAAGTAAGAATTTACAAAACGATAATAATGCAGGTCGTCATGTACGGGTGTGAAACGTGGGCGCTGACAAAGCGAGATGAGAATAGGTTTAGAGTTTTCGAAAATAAAGTACTTAGAAAAATCTATGTTTCAAAGAGGGACGAAGAGACTGGTGAATGGAGAAAACTGCATAATGATGAGCTGCATGCTCTCTACGGGTCAGCAAATAATAATAGAGTAATGAAAGCGGGTAAATTAAGATGGGCGGGGCATGTAGCCAGAATGGGCAATGAAAGAACAGTGGCGCAAGTCTTAAGAGGAAAACCGACTGGTAAGAGACCTCTAGGCAGACCGAGAAACAGATGGGAGAAAAATATAAGGGATGATCTAAAAGAACTAGGACATGATTACTTAAACTGGATGGAGGATGCACAGGATAGAGAAAAAAAATGTTAATAGCCCCCAGTAGAACCGCGGTAAATCACACCTATGGCCACGTTTCACAACCGTGAGATGGGTGGTCACAGGGAACGACGAAATCACAACGACAGACCGGCGAAACCCTCGTGTGTCTTGAGGACACGAAGCGACCCAAGGATGACAGCTTCCTGCAGCCATCTCGCAAGTGCCTTGGCATATTTTTGGCACGCGGGTATGGCTTTAAGGTTACGAACCAGTGATAGTTTCGCACCTCCGAGAGCACCTATCACAAAGACAATTACTTGTACCGAATATATTGGGTACAGTCGTTGCAGCTCTCTTTTAAGGTCTTGATACCTCTCCTCTTTTTCTTTCTCCTTTGCAGTGATGTTGTATTCGGACGGAGCCGAGAATTCGATCACGGATGTAGTTCGTTTCTCGAAGTCTTGGAGAACAATGTCAGGCCTCGAGTGCTCAACGGAGACTGCTGCCCGAAAATCGTAGTTGCAGAAAATTTGGCACTTCTCGTTTCGGACAATCGACTCTATCTCCCTTGGAGCGTTCGGCAGGGCAGGGTCGCGGCCAACACCGTAAGAGTGACAAAGATGGTAATAAAGCACTCTTAGGGCCGCATTATGTCTATAGATATACGTCGTTCCTGCGTGGGTCGGACACCCTGATAGTATGTGTTCTAGGTACTCAGCTTGTGCATGACACGCTCTGCAACTATCACTGGGAACTTCTTGACATAAAATGCGGTGACGGTATGTTAAGGTGGAAATGACACCGTCCTGGCATGCGAAAATAAAACCCTCTGTACCTGAATTAAGCCCTGATGATTTGAGGAAAGCAAAAGTTCGCTCCTTCGACAAGGACTGTTTTTCTACATTTCTGTGAAAGTTCCGTGCTTTGTAAAGGAACGCTCCCTCGCCAATCATCTCGTGGTTCCTGACCATCTTTAGGAGAGGATCTCTGCCATTCGCAACGATGTAAGCTGTACTTAGAACAATCCGGTTATGAAGACACTGGAGATTCAGAAGTCCGCGTCCCCCTTCACGGCGTGAAATATATAATCGCGGAACTGACGAATTGATATGCAAGCTTTCATGCATATGTACGATCTTATGTGTAGTGACATCAAGGGCCTTAAGCTCGTTCTTCGTCCATTGAACTACCCCAAACCAGTAGAGTAGAACCGGGACGGCAAGCATGTTAGTCACAGATACCTTGTTCAACGCCGACAGATTGGAAGACCAAATCTGTCGAAGAAGATGCTTGTATCTGCTTCGGAGAGACTCCTTCACTGATGTTACGTCCTGAATGCGGTTTTGAAGCACGCCCAGGTATGTATAGGTCTCTCCAGTATTAAGATATCTAATAACACTTATATCCACAAGCTCAGGGTCCTTGGGAACGCCAGTAATCTTTCCTTTGTTCAGATGAATTTTGGCACACTTGTCCAAGCCGAAGTCCATCCCAATCTCTCCTGTATGGTTCTTGACAATATTTATAGCAGTTTGAAGTTCGCTTTTACCAGAGGCATAGATCTGCAAGTCATCCATATAAAATACATGAGTGACCTTATGCTCGCGCTGATTAGTGTCGCCACAGAGATATCCAGGAGAATTTCGTAATGCGAGAGATAGAGGCAGAAGTGTGATGCAAAAAAGCAAAGGGCTCATGGTATCACCTTGAAAGACGCCCCTCTGAAAGGTGACGTTGTTCGTTGTCACACGATAATTTATAGATGAGATAGTAAATCTAGTTTTCCAAAGAGACATCAATTTCTCTATGCATCTCACTATGTGTGGATGTACCTTCAAGCTTTCCAACAGACAGATGATAAGTCTATGAGAGGTTGAATCGAAAGCTTTCCGGTAGTTAATCCAGGCAATTGGCAGGACGCGCTGATGGACTGCAGCGTCTTTACAGATACACCTGTCAATTAGCAGGTTCTCTCGACAGCCTGCTACACCTTTTTGCGAGCCACGTTGTTCGTACATCTCTCGCCATACAGGCTCAATTCGTCGAACAATCCTGTTGTTGAGGACAGCTGTGAAGATCTTATACAGAGTGTTCAAACAAGTTATTGGCCTGTAATTCTCTGGGTTGGACAAGTTGCCTTTTTTTGGCAGGAGTATAGTGCGTCCTAACACCAGCCACTGCGGAATGGGCGTCTCCGATTTTAAATATGAGGTGAATATGCTGGCCAAATGTTGGTGTGTAAAAGTAAACTTCTTCCACCAAAAGTTCTTGATACAATCTGGTCCAGCAGCGGAAAAGTTCTTCGTGCCTCTAAGTGCTTTTTTCACCTCTTCGGCAGTGATTGATGGACATTCCTCCTGAGATTTTATGAGGTTGTCGCAAAACTCCTTGAAGCGGATGATATTGTCAGTATTTTCTTTCAACTCATGGAAACCATCTTCTGTATTCTCCTCCTTGCGTCAGATAACAGCCGTATTTTGTCAACAATATGCTGCTTGATTGTCAGCAGCTTTGACTTGTTTAGTGTGTGATTCAAGATCCTTAGTTCTTGGGCGAACTTTCGAACCCTTTCCGTAAACGGTCTACCAGATGTTATGTAGTCAATCACACATTGAACACGGGACGCATTCTGTCTTGCCCATCCAATCTTCTTGTTCAGTTGATGCAAGCGTCTTTTGGTCTTTTGATCCATCGTCGGTTTCAGCCTTCGATTTGGATCAGCCAAAGCTCTCGCAGCACCATAAACTGAGCAATTGATGGTCCAGAGGTCGGACTCTTGCGAGATATCTCCACGAAGGGAGGCATCCATTTCAGCCAGATCTTGGGGCTTAGGAGGAACTTGCATGTTAATGTTCCTTCTTGTAATGAAATTGCGATCATCTCTCAGAAGGTGCCTGCTTTCTGCGGTTGGTCTCAATGTCGCTTCCTCATCTTCGTCTGCAGCCTGATCAAGCAGCGGTTGGGAAGCGCTCCGCGTACATATCCATTTTTCCGGAGGTTGACGGCTTGATTTCGCAAAGACTGATGCGAAACGTGCTGAAGCTCTGGGTGTTTCTGGCACCACAGAGTGTGCATGCGCGCCATAAAGCCTCCGCGAACAGGGATAATGCTGGAATCGTAGCAGTCTAGCACGTCATCCCTGAGTTGATCCGTCCACTCAATGTGGGCGTTTCGATGGTTCGTCGTCGTGTTTCCATCTAGATTATTTTCAGCACCCCGAACTCTAGGCTGATCGTCATTGTTTACCTACCCATTGTCGTGTGCTCTGCGCGTTCGATTGTCTTGAACCGGCATCTACAACATTTTGGTGTTTTGGTGATTTGGTGATTTCATTGTTGTTCCCACGAGCAGCTAGGAAAAGGGTTAATCCATCTTTGTAGAGCCCCGCGTGCAAGGATAAGGCTGATACTCTGAGGGGTCGCCTGGTATCCCAGAGTCACCGTTTGAGACACCTAACCCAGGTGCCATTCAGCTTTCGGCATGGTTGTTACGCCTTCGCTTATGAGTTATTCCTTCGGGACCATCCCTGGACAATTGTCCGCGAATGCTTATTAATTATTGTAACCATATTCAGCAGAAACCCTTGGTACAGGGACCCTCTATCCGCAACCCGAGGACGCGTTCGGTGGCTTTGTCATAGGCCCTTCGGTTCTATTCCAAAGGAATCGAAACCGAAAACCGAAAGTGTATATATATATATATATATATATATATATATATATATATATATTCGATCGGATTTCTGACGAGAGCAGAAATAAGATTCCAGTTGTTCTTTTAATCAAGAAAAATCGTTTATTCAGAAATATCTAATCCTGAGCTTATTACAAGAAGGATCCCTATTCTATTATAACGTTAATTTCTCTATTCCTGTCAATTTATTCCTTTTTATTAATATTTAGAATCATTCGTTCAAACCTCGACTCAGTTGTCGGCAAATTCAGACTCCCAAGAGTCGCTTTCTCTCTTACTCTCTCTCTCTTTCTCTCTCTGTCTGTGTTTCGCTAACCGGATCCACTTTGGGATAAAGAATATTTCGTTATTATTTATTAATTCAAACTTTTTACATACAATTGTTAAAAAATATAAGAAATAAAATTATTCAGTATTTCAAATATCTACTCTTACTTCAGAAAGTCAAATCTCTCTCTATCCTAGGTGAGTATAAGAATTATAAAATCTTGTTTCTATCTTAGCAAATCATAATGCATTAATATCAATTTGTTATTTTTTTCCTTTTATTTTGTATTTTAATGAGCCTATCTATGGAAGGCTGAGTAAGCACAAGTGCGTCTAGATTCTCTTAGGAATCCAAATTCTTCATTTTTCTCAAATCTGCTTGAAAGGACTCAGAATCAGAGTGAGAGGAAAATTCCTCAAAACCATCCCAAGATAATTTCAAGGAAGATAAAGTAAAGTTGAGTATAAAACGACTTAGAGTCAGAGAAAGAGGAAAAATTCCTCTTTTTCACCCAAAGAAAATTGTAAGACTCAACGAAAATTAGTTAGCTCGAATTCGAGTTTAAGGATGGATTGTCTTAAGCTTTCGAAAATAGAAAAATCTACTTTAGAAATCTTATAGGGTCTCCTTACCAGTACGGCACCAACTTCAACTATTGAAGTTCGACTTCAATAATCTGCCCACTACACGCACTAGAGGGCTAAAGAACTTAGAGTCAGAGATGAGAGAAAATTCTCTTATTCCACCTTAAGAAACTTGAACTCCTTGTTCCTCTCGGCTCGCTGCCAAGTCCACATTATCGAATCTGAGCCGCGAACTCTCCCTACCCTGCTGCCAATATATATACTCTCTATGTAGAAAAGAGAGAGAGAAGGCGTGAGAGAGCACAGGGGCCCACGAAACGGCGCAAGGGCGCATGTTACGCTCTCCCACCCCCATATATACAATACCAAAAATTGTAATTAATTATTTTGCAGGGAAAGCTGAACATTTACGATTTGGAAAATCCTTCATTACCAATCTGCAAAGTCGATGCCCACAAGGAAATTATTAACTCTATCGATGGAATAGGAGGACAAAGCGTTGGGTGTGGTGCCCCTGAATTAGTGACTGGATCTAGAGATGGTTCTGTCAAGGTTTGGGATCCTCGTCAAAACGATCAACCCGTGGCTGTTATGGAACCAAAAGAGGGTGAAACTCGTAGGGACTGTTGGGCTGTAGCATTCGGAAATTCATATAATTCTGAGGAAAGAGTCGTCGTTTCTGGTTATGACAACGGAGATATTAAGATGTTTGACCTGAAAACGATGTCGTTGCGATGGGAAAGCAACGTAAAAAACGGTGTTTGTAGTCTTGAATTTGACAGAAACGATAATCTTATGAATAAACTCGTTGCCACGACGCTGGAATCAAAATTCTATGTGTTCGATTTGAGAACGCAACATCCGAAAAAGGGATTCGCTCATCTGTGCCAGAAGGTATAATATACCCCACTTCATAAAATAACATTCCTTAAGACCTTTGTTTTCTAAAGAAATATTCGGTTAATAAGAAAATTTAATTTATTTTTGAATAAACCATTTTTTTCATTCTATCATTTGTATTTGTATTTGTATTTGTATTATTATATCACTTATAATCACAAAATACGTAAGTTCCTAACATACAACACACACATACATGAAGCATCATATTTAGTATCCAAAATTACATCTACTTTGAGTGTGGACTGTTGTATTCACCGACGGCGTATATACTCGCGTATTAGACCTGAACTTCGTGCGCAATATCGCGTAATATTGCGTAATAATTTGTAATAGTCTCGCAATAGTGTGTAATCGTCGCGTAATTTTTCTCAAAACCAGACGTGGTGGAAGATTTTCAGTGTCAGATTCGGATTTAGCGCATGAAAAATTATATCAATTTATGACTAGTTCTTTGAGGATAGTTGCGACCTCAATTTTACTCAAAACGATGCTAAAACTCAAAATTGGTGTCTAGTTATAATTATAAATTATAAAATTTAAACTATTGTGTTCCTAAATTTACCTATGGAGTTTTAGTGAATTCCATTATTGTAATATCTACTATACCCACTATAATCTCATTTATAATTTGGAAGCTATTTTTTAATGAGCTTATTTTGATTCAATTTGAATCAAAATGAATCCCACAGCAGCAGCCAATTTTACACAAAATCAGAAAAAGAAAAGAATAGTTTTAGTTGACTTAAGGTCATTATATTTAATTTGATTTATTTTATTTTTACTTTAAATTTCCTACTATGTAAATAAATAAACTCGGCTAATTTAGAATGGAATGAAGCGATCGACAACGTAAGGGATGATGTCATTAGTGCAGGCAGAGAATTCTACATTGTAACTTAACAAGCTTAACTGATTTCATAAGATATATTCGAATTACACGAATCCAGGGTAGAAAGTCTATTTGACCGAAATTAATCACGAATTATGAATATGAAAATTCTATTTGACCGAATGAAATTAGTAATCATCAATTCAAACAAATACGTATGCGTGAACGTGTAATACGAAAGTAAGCGACATGGCGGCGTTTATTCTCTGATCATGTGACCGTGCTTGTAGTATTTATGTAATATCGCGACACTTCAAATAACCCCAGAAACTAATGACGTATATTTTAATTATTAAAACGAATCTAATTTAACATAAGTTAAAGTCAGTATACGTCAGGAATATCAGGATCTGCAAGTGGTTGTTCGATTGTAGGTAAACTTTGTGCAATTATAGTGTTATATAAGAGACATTTGGGGTCCAAAGGATTTTTGAAAATTTTCCAAATTACGGGAGTTACGCCATGTTGAATTTCGGCATCACATTTTTTTTAAATATCTATATTTCTAAAACCATTGAATGAATTTTAATAAAAATTGTAGGTGGTGTAGATAAAATTATACGCTTTGAATTAAAAATTCCAAAAAATTTTTTTTTTTTCAATTTTGACCAAAAAAATGTCCAAAAAAATTTTGAATTCAGTTTTTCGTCAAGAAGGGAAAAAATGTCTCTTTTCTTGTTAAGACAATTCAATTCCTTATAATTTCACCTTTAATTTAAAAAAAGAAAGTTGATGGTGACTATTCTAGGTCACGAGATAATCTCATTTTAGTGGGACCGTGCGCTGCCACCGCGCTTCTCTCCCAGTGTCGCACAGTGGGGAAAGAGCACATTTTTGTACAAAACCGCCCGACACGTACCACTCATTTAAAGACTTTCAAATTTATTAAAACCTGACATAAATCGATGTAATAACTAACTACAAATTATTCTCAGTCGGTTAGATTGACAAACAAAAAAAGTGCTTTCTGAGTGAGTTTCCCTTGTCTCCCACATATCGGGATGCTTTCTGAGTGAGTTTCCCTAGCCTTTCACATATTGGGGTGCTTTCTGAGTGAGTTTCCCTTGCTCCTCACATATTGGGATGCTGTCTGAGTGAGTTCCCCTTGCCTCTCACATATTGGGGTCCTTTCTGAATGAGTTCC
>CAKNYM010046970.1:0-31812 GCA_932195095.1 Andricus curvator | reverse complement strand
CATATTGGGGTCCTTTCTGAATGAGTTCCCCTTGCCTCTCACATATCAGGGTGCTTTCTGAGTGAGTTCCCCTTGCCTCTCACATATTAGGGTGCTGTCTGAGTAAGTTCCCCTTGCCTTTCACATATCGGGGTGCTTTCTGAGTGAGTTCCCCTTGCCTCTCACATATTGGGGTCCTTTCTGAATGAGTTCCTCTTGCCTCTCACATATCGGGGTGCTTTGTGAGTGAGTTTCCCTTGCCTCTCACATATTGGGGTCCTTTCTGAATGAGTTCCCCTTGCCACTCACATATCGGGGTGCTTTCTGAGTGAGTTCCCCTTGCCTCTCACATATTGGGGTGCTGTATGAGTGATTATAATTATAATTATAAGATCCTGTTTTAAAAAGTGTTTGTAAAAAATTTATAATTTTAATGTAAATATATTCTATAGACAAATTGCACATTTTGACATTATTTTATGGAAATGCTTAGTTTATTACGCAACAAAATCATGAAAAAATGGTCGAAATGTGTATTTGTTTACAAAAAATGTTTAAATAATTGTTAAAAGTCAAATATTTTTGACTAATTGTGATTGCACATTAGTATCTGTCGTGTTTCATAAAAAAGATATGGATTTTAAGTAGCTAATCATTGCAAATAACGAAAAAATGAGTTTCGTTTTCATTAGTTTCTTTCTAGCATTATTAACATTTTTTTGGTTAATCTAACCGACTGAGAATAATTTATAGTTAGCTATTACATCGATTTATGTCAGGTTTTAATAAATTTGAAAGTCTTTAAATGAGTGGTACGTGTCGGGCGGTTTTATACAAAAATGTGCTCTTTCCCCACTGTGCGACACTGGGAGAGAAGCGCGGTGGCAGCGCACGGTCCCACTAAAATGAGATTATCTCGTGATCTAGAAGAGTCACCATCGATTTTTTTTTAAATTAAAGGTGAAATTATAAGGAATTGAATTGTCTTAACAAGAAAAGAGACATTTTTTCCCTTCTTGACGAAAAACTGAATTCAAAATTTTATTGGACATTTTTTTGGTCAAAATTGAAAAAAAAAATTTTTTTGGAATTTTTAATTCAAAGCGTATAATTTCATCTACAACACCTAAAATTTTTATTAAAATTCATTCAATGGTTTTAGAAATATAGATATTTAAAAAAAATGTGATGCCGAAATTCAACATGGCGTAACTCCCGTATTTTGGAAAATTTTCAAAAATCCTTTGGACCCCAAATGTCTCTTATATAACACTATAATTTCACAAAGTTTACCTACAATCAAACAACCACTTGCAGATCCTGATATTCCTGACGTATACTGACCCTTAATAGAATTTTGAGCGAAACATACTAGTGATGATTTACACTTCACGAACCCATTCGAGTTCTCTTACGAATCACTACCACGAGTTAAATCACAAAAATAAATTTCAGCCAGAGAAGTGAAACGAGAGAAATGAGCATTACCTGAGTTACCGTTTGCCGCGAAGCGAACCTCGATTAGACATTTAAAATGAATTCAGTATTTTAGTAATCCATTAATTGAATTCAATACAACTCGTGGTCGGTCGTTTAGGCAACTGTGAACCATGAACCGAGAATGAATTCTCGTATTTTTCTTCCACCCTCATCGCTAGAACCGGTAGGGCGTTAGCGCGCATGACATTACTCGTCTATGTTACATTAGTACGAGCTCTGCTCTACAGATGGCCTGAGCTGTATAATTTGTGGAAAATATTTGAATTGCCGACGGGATGGCAATCGTAGCGTTGATCCTTCCCCCTGCCAAGCAAACGAATTAGTGAGTTTGATGCGTCTACGCCAGTTTACTTACAACTGGTCAGCTTGAACCTGGACTTCTCTCTCCTAGCTCCTACGTGTTCGGGAGTCACATCGAGACACTAGCCAAGGTTATCTTTCTTACATAATTTTTTAGTCTTTAGACTGCTGGTATTATTATTATTTTTTTAAACTTTTTCTCGGGTGAACCCGGGTTTTCCTCATAGCCACGGACTAAGTCAAGTCACTGACGAGATGAGAATGTTATAAGTTATTTTGATACGATGTTTGAAACCTTTTGCGATGATGTTGCAGGTATAATATTAGGAGCATGGTGTAGTTTGCAGTTCATCTTTTACCGCTGTTATCCTTACACAGCGGCCGCGAGTGTTGGAGGTGACAAAAGTCGCCTCTGGATGCTTCCTTGAGCTACCATGTATAACGCCTTAGGTTTTTAGTTGCTTGCTTCCTGATGGTCTAGGAAGTTTCTTACAATGCGACCGGTATTTAATAAAACCGCCTTTTCAGCTGCTGCCAGTACCCTACTGACTCCTAAATGTTTAAGATGTTCAGTGCATCTTGCGTGCACATTGCCTGTAGACAAAATCACAATAGGATGAATAGATGCATGTTTCACATTCCTCCATATTGTCTTCACTCCATGCCTTAGGTCGCTATACTTATGGATCTTGTTTGTATAGGTTGCCTGCAAATTTCGGTTAAGAGGACAAGCAATGTCGATGATGTAGACTCTTCCACATTTTTTTCTCGCATCACGATGTCGGGTCGATTGGCTCCGATGTAATGATCCGTCTGAATAGTAACATCCTAATATAAGACGTAATCTTCGTTTTCTAAAACGGGCATTGGAGTGTATCTATATAAAGGCATCCATTCTGTTAAGAGTCCTAGGTTCAGGGCAAGTTGTTGATGTATAATGCCAGCCACATCATTATGACTGTGCGTATACTCTCTTTGACCCATTACGCGACTACCGTCAATAACGTGCTCGATGGATTCGTTGGAATCTCCACATAATCGGCACCAGTCAACCACGTCTTGATGTAACACGTGTTTGCCATAATTTCTGGTGCTGACAACCCTGTTCTGAATCGCAATGACGAATCCTTCTATTTCTGGATACAGGACGCCCTTTCTCAGTCAAATATTGGATGTCTCACTATCCACTTCATGTTGATCTAACGTGTTGGGGTGCTCGCCGTGGATGGCTTTCTGTCTCC
The DNA here is from genome assembly GCA_932195095.1 of Andricus curvator. NCBI lineage: Eukaryota > Metazoa > Arthropoda > Insecta > Hymenoptera > Cynipidae > Andricus > Andricus curvator. Next base: position 28,792 of record CAKNYM010046970.1, on the reverse strand, counting down.
ATTACGTTTCTAAATCCTCTATGGTTTCTGCCCTGATATTCAAGGCCTCCTCTGAGAACAAATTCAAGGGCGTGTAGCCAAGAACCGCTTTACAGATGGTGTTGTAAAGCGTAACATCTTGCTTCCTGTTAAAACAGTCTTGCAACTGTATAACTTGTGACTAACACTGATCTTGTTTGCCGAGTTAAGAGAACTCTTCAGAACCAATCTGAGTCTTGTAGTGAAGGCAGTCGTTAGTTTCTGGTTCGAACTAGCGTATAGCTTCAGGTCATCCATGTATAGAAGATGGGTCACTTGGTGACCATCCTCGTTATCATATATTCGGAACCCATGAGACATGCTATTTAGTGTTTTGCTCAGTGGGCTCAACGCTAAACAGAACCATAATGCACTGAAGGAGTCTCCTTGAAATATACCCGTTATAATGCGTATTGATCTACTTATCCTTGGTTGTCCATGATCAAAATACTTGATTCTTGTACACCAAAGCATGATCGCACGACTTAGAAAGTCAATAATGCGTGGGCAAATTTTGTATATTTGTAAGACTTCAAGCAAATAGTCATATGGTACGGAAAGAAACGCTTGCTTGTAGTCAATGTATGCCATGTGCAAGTTTCTTCGATGTTTACGAGCTTGCGTCATGGCAACAGCGTCTATGCTGACTTGATCTTTACTGCCTCGCGAGTTTTTACAACATCCTTTTTGTTCTTCTGTAAGGATGTCATTCTCGTCGCAGTGAGAATATACCTTATCTGCTACTGATAGTTGTATGACATTTATGTATTGTTAGAAGACAGGCTATCGGTCGAAATTCAGATGGATTTTGAGCGTCTGGTTTTTTTAGGCAAAATATACGTAGTACCCTTGAGCATAAAGCCTGGCATCAGATGTGGGTGTTCGATATTCTTCTGAAAACACCTTGCCAACGCAGGATGCACACTTGTCAGGTACCTGTACCAGAAGTTGTCCACGACGTCCAGATCTGGAGCAGTCAGCTCCATTTCAGGGTTATTGCTTGCTCTTGCTTTCTCTAGTTGGAACCACGCAGTATCCAAATTGCTTCTGTTAGTTCTTCTCCAAACACCCGACCGGTAGTTAGTGATGTCTTCCAATTAAGGAACTTCGGTGTCTTGCTGGTTATTTTGCTTTACATTCAGTTCACGATAACACCTTCTTTCATCTGCCTGAAAGGTTCGATTTTGTTGCCTTCTTGCACTACTTTTCTCGTACCGACGCAGTCTGGCAGTAAGAACATCAAGTCTCTGCCGTTGGAAGTCTATAATCTCATCCAATATTGCTGGTGTAAATGTCTCGATGTACCGAGGGTGGATGATTTTATTAACATGGTGTATCAGCTTTCTGGTTCTATTTCCTTTCTTATATTGAGTTAGTCGACTCAATTTGCACCTTGCTTTGCTGACATCCATATCCAATCTGATCTTCCATGGTGGATTTCGATTCCTTCCTTGGGCAAAGACTGCATTTGCAGGCCTAGTTCTGCGGTCCCACGTTCTAACGGTTGCCACAGCTGCACAATACACAAGAGTTTGCACCTATAACGCAGTTAGTGTTGTGTTCAAATGCATATGTAAAACCTTGCTGTTCAGGTGTGCTATTAGTGCACGCAGATCCTTTGTGATGTTCATCTTGGGCAGAGAATGCCTTTTCGTTGGTTCTACATGTCTGAACTCTACTAAAGCATGACCAAAATTCCTTTCAAGGTGCTGTAGTTTTCTGGGATTTCGCTATTTGCATCAACATTAATTATGCCCGGATGTGGTTCTAGTGGATCCTGTGCTTGCTGTTCATTATCCCTGGCACCTATGCCGTCAGATTCAATCAGGTCTTCGTTGTCAAAATCTTCCAAGTGGAGTTCATCAATAGTAAGCTGCTGTTGCACTTCCATTTTGATGGCAGCTATTTTAACAGCCGAAAGCAATATGTTTACAGATATTGAGCGTTTTTGGTCTGCTAGATTCTGCTCTTTTATTCTTGTGGTTAGCTCTAGATACTTAAGTAAGAAAAGACGATGATGTTCTCTCCTCACACTTTGCCCACTCTTGTCTGCCAAAACATAAAGGCGCATAAAATCTCTGTTCATATGGATCATCGACAGGTTGCGAAAGAACATCAATTGCCGCTGCTTGGTCTTGTGACGCTGCTGCCTCTAACTGATGTTCATTGTGTTCGTTTCTCCACGCCAAATCAACCTGTTGTTTAATCTCCATTGCTCGGTCGTCTGAGATGTGTAGATTAGTCCTTATGTCCTTCACCTTAGCGATAAAATCTCTTAGTGAGACTTTCTGTATATGAGCATACTTTGCAGCAAATTTTGTCCTAAAATTGTATCCTTTTTCGCGTGTGGTTTCAAGCTTCGCACTTTGATAATAGAGACGCACCAATTCCTCATTTATTGTGGTATTCCACTTGATGCTCTCCCACGGTATTAGGTACCGCATGCTGTGGTCCCCAGCGGTGGCTCCAGGGGCGCCCCGACGATCCTCGGTAAGCGACAAGCGTTTGAAGACTCCATTATTTCTATGGGGTTTGGTGTTCCTCATAGTCCCTTTCCTCTTCGTTCTCTGCCTGTGTGGCATGGGAAAGCCTGTCAGTAGCAGCGCTACCGCCAACATACCGTCTGAAATCTTCTGCGGTAATGTTGTAGGTACAAAATTAGGAGTATGGTGTAGTTTGGAGTTCGTATTTTACCGCTGTTATACATACACAGCAGCCGCGAGCATTGGAGGTGACAACAGTCACCTTTGGATGCTTTCTTAGAGCTACCATGTCCTACCATCTCATTATTATTATTTCCTGTGTTTAGACCGTAAGAGCCCCTGACGCTTGGGTGATCCCGTTGCGTCCCCTTGTGAGCCTAAGCGTGACCCCAAAGCCCTCTCCGCACGGCGAGGACCGCAGCCACGCTATTGGCCGATATTTCTGACTCACTGAAGCAGTTACTGCCCGTGAGTAATGGACGTTTCTCTGCAATCGCGGTGTAGTGACATAGGATATGAATAGCTGCCTCATCATCTCTTCCGCAGAGACGACAGAGGAGGCTATCTCTGAGCCCTATCTTATGTTTGTGATATCCGAGATTTCCATGTCCTATTAACGTTTCTGTTAGGACTTTGACTTCGTTCCTCCCGAGCTTGAATATTTCCTTCGCTCGGTTAGAGTTTAGCTCTAAACCCAAGAGTGTTTTGGCCTGTCTGCAGCCAGTGGCCAATCTCCACTCATTTTGATGTTCCTCGGTTAGGCAACTGTTGATTCCTTCAGTGACTAACCTGCTGGAAATGCCTACAACTGGCGCGGGTTCAGTGAAGTTTTCTCTTGCTGCTAGTTTTGCTAGCCTGCCCGATATCTCATTGCCTTTGATGCTGCTGTGTCTAGGGATTCAAAGTAGAGCGCACTGGAGCATGGGTATAATTTCAGATTGTAAGACTGTTACGTAGAATTCCGTCGGGATTTTGAAGCCCATTCTACTCCTGTTGCGATATGCACCAGCTCCTGCTTTCTCCTTGCTCCTGGAGCCATCTGTAAACCAGTTGTCCCCATCACTGGGCAGGTGTGCCTCGCCGTTAACCCATTCCTCCTTTGTGGATAGGCTAACACTATACATCTTGTCGAAGAAATAGGGTGTGGGCGTTTTGTCCCTGAGAATGCTCAGGGTCGGCCTACTAGCGATGTCGATTGGGATCCACAAAGCTGTCGAGATCTTTTCGCCGTTTACCATATTTATTCTCCAGGCCGCCTTCGCAGCCACGGCCTTGATGGTGCGATGAAGGGGCTCCAAACCTGTTAGTGCCCCCGATGCCATAGACTGCTGGTAATTTGTGAGTGTTGTTTATCTCGTTTCTACGAGCCTCGCGTTTCTCCCAAAAATATGAAATTTAAGAAAAGGAAACGAAAGTGATCAGTGACTTGTAATTCACTTGTAATATCCCAGAGTTTGACGATTCGGGATGGATTGTTCGTCGAATAACCTAACCTCCAAAAATCAGGTAACATTGATTATGATTTTGAGTTGCTTTTTAATGAGTTGACTCGCATTGATCAGCCGACCGAGCATATTCCGCTCCAGCCAATTAATCACACAACTCCTCCCGTACATGATTTGACCGGTCGAGTCGAACCAGGTAAGTACTCAGTTCTCTCTTTCTATAGGTTTTCCCGATCGGGTATTTTGGAAATGTACATCTCATCGGTAGTTTTACTCAGTTTCAATTTTAGCGAATCACATTCTGAGTGATCTGTGATAACCAGTGTTTCTGAATTGATTGTGAACTCAATGCAACAATAAAGTGACGGCCGTCTCGGCCAAGAAAAGAATTATAATGGTTTGAGTTTATTGTTTCACACACTCTTAATAGCTCCTAAATAGAACCAAAGTGTCTCAATTTCTAATTCCGGCTCTGCAGTGCCTTCGAATTAACAAAATCTTGCTTTTTTACGATGATTTACTAGAAATCCGATGAGGTTTGACCTACGTCGAGGTTAGTTACAATAGGAACTAAAGAGTTCGAATTTATCAAAAGGCGTGGGAGGAGGAAATTTTAATCACCCAAATGGCTCAATGTAGGCACCATTACATGCGTTTAATATACGAATGATTTTCTGGGAAAAACTCAAAGTGAATCTCGTCGATGTCCGTGAGGACTACAAATTGACCTAATCAACGAATTGATTTGAACTTATTTCATTTGGGGGGAATTGACACTTCCCCCCACGGGCTAACATTAAATGAGTTGCTCGTACGCGACCGCAATGAACAGTCCATGTAGCTATGATCAAAGGCGAGGCACTTTCCACAGTGATGCCTATTTCTGTGTTTTTACCCTCACATTTTTGGTGGTCAAACCGTTTTGAATTGCTCACCTTCACGGTCATGGTTAGGAGGCGATCGATTGTAGGCTTTGATCTCCGAAACTTAAATATTACAGTTATTGACACTGGTTGCGTGTTCTGGGGGAACGTAAACCATGGAGGTTTCGATGGGCCCAGCTGGGCTCCCAGGGTAATTCGGCCGATTTCACTTCTGATCTGGTCCAGCTCCATCGATGCTGGGACCGATTGAACCCCCAACTGCTGTGACTGGGTTCAGTAGGCGTATACCTATTGCCTCCTCCCCAAGAGCCAGTGCCACCGTCTAGTTATTATTAACCCCCAACGTTATGTTTGACATTCGACTGATGCAAGGCGCAAGGCATTTTTTATTTTATTCTATCGTGAATAAGACTGTTTATGAAGTCGACTCCGTCTGATCAGATCTAGTTTGGAGTCCGAGTGAGGTTGGTCTTCTCCAACTCCCCAGTAAATGTTTTTCTCTTGATTTTCTTCAGCTTCTTCCTCCGAATCCGAACTGTGAATTTTTTAAAGTTCTTTATTGAGCTATAATATTGAGATATAACTTCTACCGCTACGAACGGGACTATGAAGTTAGGGGCCAATCACTCGGCTACACCAGTCGGTTCCCTCACCAGGTCCCCTTTCTTAAACTGCTCGTGTCTGTGACGGAGGTACTAGTATTTGGCTTGATTAACGAATGCTTGATCCTGATATTGGTTAATTATTTCCCGTAAGTGTGAAATTTGAGACATTCGTGATGTCCAGACCGACAATTCTGTGGAAGGCACCTCGACCTCCCCCTCCACTAGACTTCGAATAGTCTTTTGCGGACACGGCTCTCGGGTAACATTGAGTTTTATTTTTAGTTGCTTTTTAATAAGTGGACTCAACTCAGATTGGCTGTCCATTGTTATCGAGTCATTTTAGTTGTAGTTTAAAATGCGTGGATTAAAATACCTCGTCACACCACATATGAAACCGCCGTAATAGCTGCGTAATAGTCTTTTAATATATTCCTAATAATTAGGGTAATAGAGATTACCCCGTATGCTTTGAAAGAGAATTTGCCCAAAACACTTCTCAATAAAGTACATATATGGATATTTTTGCGTTCTAAGTGTAGCATCGGATGCTTGAAGTGTGACAGATATGTAGAAGATGTTAGGAAGTTTTAAACATCGTTCTTTGAAGCTTTGGTCAGAATTTACATCATAATTATAAAAAAACGTCGCAGCTTCAGAACGAGCTAATTAGACCTGAACATCTCTGTTACTCCTAGAATCCACACGTTTTTCTAGGAAGAGAAGCAGCAAGGCTTATGATTTTACGGTGAGTAGGCAATGGAGTTAGTTCCTGTTGTATTTTCAAACTATCAGGAAAAATTGCAAAGTTTCTCGAGATGATTCAAAGTGCCCTATGTAATTGATTCGCGCTCTCCGTGAATACAACAGACTGCACTCAATATAGTTGTAATTTTGGCTATTGAATATTGATGCTTGTATGTATTATAAGGGTATTTTTGCTTATTATTCAAGTTTCATTTTTAATTGAGACTTGGACTCCGAATGAGTCCAAGGGATGCCTGAAGGGCGCCAGGTAGTTTTCTAAATTAAAACTACCAAAAGAATCAATTTTTAATCATCTAAATAACTCAGACAAAGAGTATGGTTTACTTGCCCGATAACTCCGGCAGAGTGGCGGAGAAAGGGGGGACGCAAGGGGAGGTGAATTCAGTGAAAAGCAACATTTCCAAATTAAACACCGCTATAATTGATAAAGAAAAAGTCTACTCAGAGAATTACATTTCGTTCAAATACTTATAACGAGTGGGCCTTCGCCCCACTCCAAAACGAGAGAAAACAAGAACCGACCTTGTATAATTAGGTCCGAGTGACCACTAGACCATTTTAGTCGGTTATAATGTATCATGGCCAACGGCCATACCACGCTGAAAAACCCAGTTCTCGTCAGATCACTGAAGTTAAGCAGCGTTGGACGCGGTTAGTACTTGGATGGGTGACCATTCAAGAATACTGACATGAGTGCTGTTGGCACATCGTGGGTGTGGTGAGCCCACACTTGTAGTTATTTATAACTACAAGAAAAACCTAGAAACACTACCCGAATCGGGTAGTGTCACGCCTACCCTGAAAGGGAAATGGTTTAATGGTATATATATATATGTGATTCTTTGTTTTATTACCACACTAGTGGGGTCCATGCTGACCCAGACCGGACACAACAATTTACGGGAGGCTCACTGACGCGATTCAATAATTGTGACCTTGCCCGAGGTCAGCGACTAACAAAGTTCACCGGCGTGTGTCTACCACTTCGACACACGCAGCTGAACGTGAGAAGTTAAATGTTAAACATGACGAGAAATACACGGGAACCCACCTGGTAACAGCCGTCCTCCTCTAGTTCGTCCTCTCATGTTTTAAATCGCTTGGATAAATTTTAGTCAGTTTTTGTTCCTTCAAATCAATTTTTACCACACTTCGCCACGAGGTACTCGCTCCGAGTTTGGAATTACGAATGAATATTTTAAGAGTGGCGTCCCCGTTCTCCCTCTCATAGGAGTCGGAGCGCCACCCGAGTACCAGCGTCGAACTATAGAGTGAGAGGACGAGCGAAAGAGAAGGACAACCGCCAGGTTCGTTCCCCCGCTACGTGGTGGCGCACAGTCCACCTGCGTTATATGCTACTAGTCGATGGTCCAGGGGTGGGGCTGACTTAGTTCAGCACGCAGATTCTCCATGGCCGCTTGCTCCTAGTTTTTCCGGGCGCTCTTGCACGTATGGGAATCCCGTCCATTACGCATGCGCCAGGAAAATCTCCTCTTCTTAGTCCCTGGTGACAGCAGACATCCAATGCAGCCAACCTCATACAATCTGACAGTTGTTGTTATTGTTGTGTGGGGGGTGGTTGATCCACCCTTCCACCCGAGTTGAATATGAAATAAACAAAGAAAAACAAGAGAAATTAAAATAAAATAAAATATAATAAGGCACTTGGAACCCATTGGTCTGACAATTTGGTGATTCAGGTCGGATGACCTAACCTCCCAGTTTGACAGGTGATGAACCATTCATATTTTCAACTGATTTAATTTAATGTAACAGTCAAGGTGAGTTTATATAATTTACCAATAATAATATAAAATTGATTATGACGTTGTGATGTGATATTAGCCGTCGAACTCTCATATTCTAGGCTAATATCTCATCTAGAATTTGAGTTGTTATTGACGTTAACAGTCTTCAATATTTAATATAATAATTCAGATCACAACAAAACTAGAATTCTTTGAAATATTAGCCGCGGAACTCTTATATTCACGGCTAATATTGTACTGTTCGCAGACAGTCCGTGGATTCGATCCGTGATTCCAAACTCACATCCCCAGTAGAAAGACTTTTGACGCTAATTTTCATAGATTTAGATGTATTTGTGCGGGGTACAAATTACCCCGTCACAGTATGTAGTATTATATACTCATGGACTTTGTGATGATATATGTTATAATAATACATATTAATTGTAGCGCGCTCTACAACAGTGTATTAAATGCTACTTGCCATAAGGATCATTTTGTACCTATATTCACATAGTAGATGACCCTTATGACCAGTGGAGCATAATGAATGATTATTTTAGAAAATGGATCTAGTGGTTTAATTATTTTTGGTCTCAATGTAGTCCTCTCCCACTCTAGAAATTTTTAAGTTAAATATTTCCAAAAATGAATAGCGATTTGAGTACCGATTTTGTTCATGTTGGTCTTAAAATAGTTGTTACCCATCCTAGAAACGAAAAAAAAAAATTAAAACTGACGACGGCAAGATTCTTTGGGTTGAAGTAAATCGAGGAGAGCAGTGTAAGTGCATTCGCTATTCTTCGCGTCATAAAACTAGTGATTTTAGTTTTAAAGATATAAGTTACATAATCACACTAAAAAGTTATATTTTACCTTTCAAGAGAGTTCGAGCGACAAAGCCTAATAAAAGTTATCGCGCGGAAAAATATCATCAGGGACAAACTTCCGAGAACAATATAAATCATATTAGGAATAGTAAACATTTTCCACTTAAAAGGCGCATTTCAGACATTAACTAAAATAAATTAGATAGGCTCAAAAAAGTATTAGTATCCCGCCCGCCTAGTTCTGTGAACGAAATAAATTACAATCTGGCTGGCGGTCAAGTCATGAATCTTAAAAAGAATAAAGTTTAATGTTTGTCTCTGCCCACCGAGATACATCAAGCTGAATAGAGCGGTACCCAATCGTGACAAAATCGTACAACTTTTGATAGGAATGAGCTAGAGGGATAATTTTTTTTGAAATTACAGATAAATAACTATAGAATAGAGGAAAAATACGGAAAAGCTGACAGAATATATTTTTGACCTTGAAAATGTAGGTTAAGTTTGACATTTTTTGACAAAAAGTTGTGTTATTTGACACCATGGGCGCTGAGACATTATGCTTAACATGCTACATATATTTTTTTATAGACTGTCATGCCGAATCCGAATCCGGGCTTTAAATGAGCCTGGGACCTTTTGTTCTTGAGAAAAATGCAATTGAATGATCTACTTTAAACCTACATGGATTGAATGATTTTCATTAATGTAAATTTGACTATTTGTCGTATTAAAGGGGTTTTCATGTCGCTGATTTCGAATCTAAAGTCAAAATGTGAAAATTCAAAATGGCGGATCCAATATGGCGGATCAAAATTGTAAGACCGAGCTGATATGACTGAAAATTACTGTACTGGGGGTTTTCGGGTCGCTGATTTCGATTCTAAAGTAAAAATGTCAAAATTCAAAATGGCGGATACAATATGGCGGACCAAAATTGTAAGACCGAGCTGATGTGACCAAAAATTACTGTACGGGGGGTTTTGGGGTCGCTGATTTCGAATCTTAAGTCAAAATGTCAACATCCAAAAATCCAATATGGCGGAATGTCAGTGTAATAGCATAACCGATTTTATTAAAAATCGCTACTTGGGGGTTTTTTGTGTAGTCGATTTCTAATCTAAAGTGAAAATCAAATCTGTTACATTTCTACAAGTTTGGTCCGCCATATTGGATCCGCCATTAAAAATTTTTGAATTTTGACTTTAGATTTGAAGTCGGCGACCCGAAAACCCCCCGTACAGTAATTGTTGGTCATATCAGCTGGGTCTTACAATTTTGGTCCATCAGCGACCCGAAAACCCCCAGTACAGTAATTTTCAGTCATATCAGCTTGGTCTTACAATTTTGGTCCGCCATATTGTATCCGCCATTTTGAATTTGGACATTTTGACTTAAGATTCGAAATAAGCAACCCGAAAACCCCCAGTACAGTAATTTTCAGTCATATCAGCTCGGTCTTACAATTTTGGTCCGCCATATTGGATCCGCCATTTTTAATTTTGACATTTTGACTCTAGATTCGAAATCAGCGACCCGAAAACCCCTTTATTACGACAAATAGTCAAATTTACATTAGTGGAAATCATTCATGCCATGAAGGTTTAAAATAGATAATTCAATTGCATTTTTCTTACGAACTAAAGGTCCTAGGCTGATTTAAAGCCCGGATTTGGATTCGGCATGACAAAATCTATAAAAAAAATATATATATATAGCATGTTAAGTATAATGTCTGAGCGCCCATTATATCAAATAACACAATTTTTTGTCAAAAAATGTCAAACTATAGTTATTTATCTGTAATTCCAACAAAAAATTATCCTTCTAGCTCATTCCTATCAAAATTTCTACGATTTTGTCACGAACTTTCTCACTTTAGCCCACTGTGTGCCGCTGAAGCTCAAGTTTGCCGTGTGGACAGATCACTTTATTTCAGTGAACGCCTTGTGCAAATTAACTTTAACACTATTTGAAACAATGCTCGAAGACTTTCCTGAAAGCAGAGACATGTCGGTATCTGCGAGTGCGCCGTTGAAGTTGGTCCTGCCACTTGGTGCGTCATCTTGTTAATCTGCGGGTTAGCCTAATGAATCAGATCCTAACTTACGTGCTGAGATCTTGACAGCTGTGAGAATACGACCCACAAACCTCGCCGTGTTCCAGGAAGATCCATCTGACAGCTCTTCATCAAAGCATCGTTGCCAATAGATTTGGTGGAGTCACGTCTTCAAGAAACACATTACCATCAGGAACATGGACTATTAAAGTGATAATCTGTAGATGGTACAAGGATGAACCTTGTCGTAGAATCTCGCACGACAGTACTTGATTCTAAGCACAGGAAGAACGTTGGCAGCCCCTGACTGTGTTATCCACGGCAAGAGGCTAGGATGATCGGCCGCCGTTACCTCAGCAGCTACATTGCCCTTCAGATCCACAGATCTTTTAGCTTTGTAGCAGGTACTCTCGACGCAGCTTGAGTGTTCTCTACCTAATCGCATGCTTTCAAGAAGAGTTTATGCTCACTGATCACCACGCGATTAGGATATTATGCTATAAAGCAAAGCGTGAGATAGCCCAACGTAGTGAATGATTATATGTAATATAAAAGAAACTACTCATGAAGGAACGTTTGACAGATGAGTCATCATTACATCACCGTACTCGAGTTGTCAATTCAAGCGCCAATGACCAAATGAATGTAAAACTCATACAGGGTCATAAGTCAACTCCGCGACACTTCAAACATGCGTGCACTCATAAAAAAGTATCATAGAGATGTTACGAGCTTATAACAGTGCATAGTACTGAATCAATGAAAAAATGGTCACGAAGACAACACTGTCTGACTCTTTGCAAGCTAGATATCGTCCTAAGACTGAACAGTTGCCTGATTTTAAAAGTTTCAAGTAGAAAGGATAGCGACACATTTGTACATTCTGGTTCGGTTCAGTTTAGGGTTACCCAAGCTGTTTCCTTGTGACAATTAAATCTAGTTATAAGGAACGGAGATTCACTTAATGACATTTATGAAGAACGGAAGCCTTCATCTTTAATAATGAGAATTTTGTCCTCCAATATTTCGAAGTGCTCCATTGCTTATTTCTGATTTACTTAACGATCATCGCATGGATATGCGTACAATTACTTCCTCATAGAGGAAGCTTTGCAACGATGAAAATTTTAGAATTTCATTTCTTGACATATCTTGACATAATTCGACCTGAGGAGCCCAAAAATGATGTTTTTGAAAAATGTCTGCTGTGTGTGTGTCAAAAGTACTCTTTTCATGATAACTCGAAAACAAGTTGAACAAGGGTCATGGAATCTGGTGGGATTGTAGTCTCCTACGTAATCGATATTATTGATTAAGTTTAGAGCAGTATCAGATTAGGGGAAGAAATGGTGAGTTTCTAAGGTCTAACCTCACTTTTGGCATGCACTTATTTCCACTATTTTCACGATAAAATAATAATAAAATCATTTTGCAGAAGTTTATAACGGGACCTGGACCTCGGCCACTCCGAACTAACCGAGTTATAAGATTTTTTAATTTAAAAAATATCAATATATTTTGAATAATTTAGGAAACTGTGAGAGATACGCGAAAACTATCAAAATTGTCAGTGTTTAATAATAATTGGGGATGGTCCTCGGCTACCCAAACTAACCCAGTAAAAAAGGTTCTCTAAATGTAAGAAAAGAAATGTTCTGAAATATCTCGAAAAATAGAAAAGACTTTTTGTATGAGCCCCGTATTCTTCGGATTGGGCGTACGGAATAAAGTTTTTGTTGACGTTCGGACTCAAAAGGATTGAAAGGTGGGTTCAGATAGGTTTCGGATTCACTCAGGCTGAGCGCATGAACTGAAGAGGATTGAAAAGATTGAATCATGCTTGTGATGAGTCACGGATTCCATTCGCATCGGACATCGGATTGTGCAGGAATGAAAGTTTTTTTTCGGATTTGTGTGGGATTCATTTGGGTTTGCTTCGGATTCAGTCTAATTCATTCGGAATGGTATCAGATTCAGTTGGATGCATTCAAATTGAATTTTAAGTGTTCCTACGATTTCAAAAGTATTAAATAGTCTTTTCGGATTAGCCTCAACTTCATTCGGAATGCCCGCTTGGATTGATGAGCATGAATATTCCCCAAATTCTATTTTCCCTAATATTTATTTTACCTGAAATAATTTGACCGAATAGCAATTTGCTATAGTTTTCATTTAACCCTATTTGCCAATTCACCTCATTTTTATTTGTTCGAATTAGCAGTAGTCATAATTTTTATATTTTCGAATTGCCATTTGACATAATCTTTATTCTTCCAAATAAGCATATAACCTAAAATTCATTTATACGAAATACCATCTGTGATAATCCACATGTTATCGAAACTGTATATAACGTAAATTTCATTCTTTCTAAAATGGCGTCCGGCAATATGATTATCTGAATAATGCCACGAAATTCGAATCAGCCAATCGGAATGACGGACGCCATTTTAGAAAGAATGAAATTAATGTTACACTCTGATTTGATGAGATGAGATATTAATGATGACAAATGGTAATTCAGAAAAATAAAAATTATGTAAGTTGGCAATTAGATCGAATAAAAATTAGAGCGTACTGCTGTTCGATCAAATGATTTTAGGTGAAGTAAACATTATGGAAAGTAGAGTTTAGGGAATATTCATTCTCCTTTCTTGGATTGATTTTGGTCTTGAAGCACGGATTGAGAAGGATTGACAAGTGTGCCTCGGTTCCACTCGGATTGAATTTGGAGTTTACGCATGGATTGGAAAGGGCTGAAGAAGGATTGAAAACTTTCTTCGGATTGTTTTGGATTTAATCAGATTAGTTTGGGTAGAAACAATTCTGTGTGGCATTTTCTCGAAATCGAAATGCAAAACAATAATTTCCAAAGATAATAAAAAATAAAAGTTGCCTATTTATTCCTATCTCTAACAGTTTATTAGATACTTGTAGAAAATGACAATTTTAAGCTCTTTATGGAAAAATTTAGATGCCCTTGGTCGTTAAGACCTACAGCTTTCGAATTTCTCAGTTGCAACTAATTTATTGTAAAGTCACAATTTTTGGTGGTTGTTAAATTGTAATCCTTAGCAAATGGCAACTATTTAGTCATAAACTCTCTATTTCCGTTATATAACAGGCCTTGTCGGTGTGGTCTGAATTATGGAGGTCAAGGTATAATATGGACATTAGAATCTACAAAAGAAAACTTTTTAATTTTTACGATAACTATTTAAAAGCTTAATTTATTCTCCTTAAAGGCCTACAGATCTTATTAATCAGATAAGGTCTTCGAGGAAAATAGTGTCTATTTCAGTAGTCTAAAAGTAATGCAGGTATGAACTCAGGTTCATACTGGTGTGGGACTCCGATGTCTCAAGTCCAACGGACCTCTCTTTCTACCATGTGAGATAGACAACGAGGTGCGATCGAAGTTGAAATGATCGTTTCGAAAACTCTCTTTCTATCGTATGTGGTAGACAGAGAGGGTCCGATGGTGTTCCAACGACAGGTCGTCCTTATCGTTTCAAAACGATGTGACCCTCTCTGTCTACTACATACGATAGAAAGAGAGCTTTCGAAACCATGGTTTCGTTTTCGATCGCGCCTTGTTGTCTATCTCACATAGTAGAAAGAGAGGTCCGTTCGACTTAAGGCATCGGAGTCCCACTGCTGAAGAGCGGCGGTGCGAATTTGAGCAAGAGATTCTGGCGTAGGTCCACTCTCCACTATTCGCTTTATCCCACAGGACCGTATGAAGGCAGGGAGTTTATAAATGTCTTATAACTACCCCCGTCTATATGAGACGGAGTTTACTTCTTTAGGACTTCTTCTGTTTGTAATAGTTCTTCTTCGAAGGATAACCGGAATTCATCTGTTTCCAAGTCAATGTATGTGCCATCGGTTCTGTGGTTACCTTCTTCGACTTCTTGTAGTGCTTTATTCTCAAGGATTGATTTTCCTTTCTCTGCCTTTTGTTTTATCTGTCTTTCTTTCCAGGTCAATTTACTTTCATCCTTCTTCTACTTGACTTTAATTTGTAAAATGTCCTTGTGTTTTTGGTACATCTCCACCCAACGGCCTTTAAGCTGATTCGCTCTTATCGAATCTGGAACCTTATGGTAATTCCTGGCCCGATTCAACCTCTCCTCACAATAAATATCGTGAAAAAATAAAGTTCCACTGAAACTATCAAACTGTACCACTCGGTCTCCCGCGTTAGTCCTTGATTTATTCCATTAAGGAATCCTACCTAATATTGAATAACATTAGGCGAACGATGTCTAAAATATGATAAAATGTTTTGCAGCTTGACGGTCGAAAAGGTTTATTTATGATCCATTACATATCGTCGACGATTCGGACTGGTTTTTGATGTAATAAGTGAGAAAGAGCAAATTATATCTGATATAATTATAGACGGATGAGTTCATATAGGTGCTTATAAAATAATACAACTATACTATTTCGGCTGAGAATGAGAATGAGCCTTAATTAAAGAAATTGATGAGAAATATTACTTTAAAATTTGATTTTGAAGATTCCTTTGAAACACACATAAACTTACATAACGCACATCAGAACAGTGCTTCGAATCTGTGCATCTAACTGATGACCTCCGAGGGATACCTCCGCTTACCCTAGCCTGGCCGTATTCTCCCTCTGCGGCCTGCTAGGGTGGCTGCCGAATGGCGCAGTGTGTGAGGATCACTTTGCCATGCAAAGTAGAACGTCATTTACTGTGCGGCGTGGTACGCCTGGCAGCTGAGAGGTATATTTACAGAATGTTGGAAACAATAAAATCCACGAGATCTAAAATACTCGGTGAAGTTGGCCGGATTCGGAGTCCTGCTTCGAGAATAAACACGGGTGTGGCACAATAGGCTGTATAGCTTGAGCGCTAGGGAGCATCTTACGGGTCGCCCGCCCACATTAAAACTAAAAAAACTAAAACTAAAAACTAGCCAAATCCATTTATTGTAAGTAAAGTTGTAGATATTGTTCAATAAAATAAATCGAGGAATGACGCGGTAGACCGCGTGGTCGCGTAGTTTTAAGAATTTCTTACTGAGGTAAAAGTATTTTGGAGGAAATAGGTCACTGCCGTCATGTGCGGTTGAACAAGTGACCACAATGGCGTCACTTCCTCATTTATAAAAAACGAATTAAATTCTGAATATCATTATTGATAGTTTACATAAACCAAAATTGTTTTAAAATCATTTTTGTGCGTGAATTTCTCTTCAAGTTCTATTCCTATCAGCAGCCAGAATAATATGATTATCGAAATTGAAAGTATGAAAGTTAGTGACGGCATGTTTACCCAAAGCTATTCTGTCGCAAACATTTTTTACGTCTTATTTATGCTCTTTTACTCTTATAATAAGTTCTCTTTCAGTTTGACCTATATAAACCCATTCACATTGATAGAAAATTAGTGTGTTTGATGATCTTTTTATGTTTTTTTTAGCTTTCTCAATCTTGTTAAGTTTATTGCCTGCTTTAAAAACTAGTGATTGCCTCGAGTATTAAAACATTTGTTTTATGTATTATCTTAACGTAGATCTTAACACAGATCGGTTGATGGGAGTTGTTGTATTTTATTACTCTCCCCTTTACGGGTTTGAGGGCTCCGTTCCCTTTACATCTTTTAAAATTTCACTTAACCACTATGCCTTATGCCTAACTTAACCTAACTTAACCTTTAATCGCTTCGCTTTCTTATTATTTACTAACTCTTACATATTATCTTACAATTGCGCGAGACCTTCCAGGGCTTCCATTTCCTCTTACCATTTCTCTTCAAGCTTTTGTAAGTTACGCAGCACTAATTTTCCTTACATATTTCTTTGTATCAGTTTTGGTCTCGATTTTGGTTTTTTCCACCCCCTTGCATTCTCTTTTCCGTATTCTCTTCTAGACTCTTTCCCCCTTCATCTTCCCCTGTACATCTCTCCAACACGTGCTCCCATTATTCCCTTTCATAACCACATACTCTACACATTTTCATTTCTTCACCCATCCAATATTTACACTCATTCATTCCTTCTCCCATTCTGAAACGTACCAGCCTGGACCACCTGCACTCCTTTTTTAACTTTCCTAAATATTCTGGGACCCCTTCCATCTTAACCAATTTATACCATTTATTGTATTTTGACTCCATAATCTTTTCCACCTATTCTCTTCCTGCTCCTTGATCATTTCTCCTTCTACTTCCTGCCACTCCCTCCCCTCGTCACACATTCTCCATTCCCTTCTAACTTGCCATCTCTCCTCCTCCCATCTTGAATGTCCCGTGTTTCCTCTCCTGTCTCTATTTAATATTTCCTGCAGACACACTTGAGCAACTTTGCTACCCTTACCACTCTCAAGTTTCTCTTCAAAATTCCAGACCCTTTTCCTCTGCCTTATCACCAATTTCTCTCTCCCTGTTTCTTCTCTCAACATATATCCTGGGCAGTTCCAGCTCACTCCCATAACCCATCTCAGAAATCTCTCTTGCATGTTTTCTACTTTTTTGTACTCCTTCCACCCCCAAATCTCCACTCCATAACACATCACAGACCATACCAGTGAATCAAACAGCCATACTCTCATCTTCCAGTCCTCTTTGAATCTTCTTTTTCCAATCCCCCACACTTGACCCATCACCTTACTTGCACTTTCTATCCTTTTTTTCACTTGCAGATCATTTCCACCTCCCGCTTCGAACCAGAATCCTAAATAACAAAACTTCTCTACCATTTCCACCATTTCCCCATTTATCTTCCATCCATACTTCATATCATTCTTTCTCTTCCTGAAACATACTATCTCTGTCTTCGTCACATTAATTGTCAGGTCTTTCTCTCTCACATACTCTTCTAATCCTTTTATTAGCAAGTTCATTCCACTTTCATTTTCTGCCAGGAGCACCACATCGTCCGCGTACGCTAACGAGTATATTCTCTTATTTCCTAGAACTATACCCCCTTTACCTTTCCTTCCCATTTTCTCTTCTAGGTCTGCTAACAATATATTAAACAACAACGGACTTAGCGGGCACCCTTGCCTGAGACCCCTCCCTGTCCAGAACTTCTCTCCTTCCTGTTCCCCGATCTTCACCCCTGTCTTCGTCTCCGTAAAGACCTCTTTTATCCTCTCAATCAGCTTTTCGTCCACCTCCCTTTCTTTCATTGCCTTCCACAAAACTTTCCTATTCACCGAGTCAAAAGCTGCCTTAAAATCTACGAAGAGTGCTACCAATTTTCCTTTTTTCTGTCCCAGATTCCTGTCGACTAGATAGTTCAGCACGAAAATGTTATCCACTGTCCCCATCCCTCCCTGTATCCTGTTTAATTGTGTGGAATACTTCCTTTCTCTTCTACCTGTTCTTCTAATCTCTTCCTAATCACCTCCGCTTATATTTTATACGTTACTGGCATGAGAGTGATTCCTCTATAATCTTCCACTTTTCTACCCCCTCCTTTCTTTAATAAAGGAACTACCAATCCTGTTCTCGCCCCTTCTGCCTTCCTTCCCCTCTCCATACTCTATTACATACTTCCCAAATCTCTTCTCTAACCCTACTTCCGCCAAATTTCAACGCTTCATTCTCCATCCCATCCTCTCCTGTCGCCTTGTTTCTTTTTAACTTATCAATTGCTTGATTCACCTCCTCTCTAGTCAACTAATTTCCAACTTCCATGTCTCTCTCCTTGATCTTTCTACCTTTCCCCCTCACCTTGCTATCCACCCCTCCTAGCAATTTCTTGAAATATACCGTCCATTCATCCATACTTATCTCTTCATTGATTCCTTTCCATCCAGTCCTTTCTCTATTAATCACCTCCCATTATCTTCCTTCCTTTATTGCTTTCTCTACCTCCTCCATATACCTCACCTTCTCCTTTTGTCGTTTTACATCCAGTAATTTCTCGTGTTCCCTTTTTATGTTATTATGCTCCTTTCTGTCTATCTATTCTCTTCTCCAATTCCTTAACGATAACTTCATACGCTCTTTACTCTCTATACATTCCACATCCCACCATCCTCTCTTCTCCCGCCTTTCTTCCTCATTTGGCCTAATTTCTTCCACTATCTTCTCTACCCTTCCCCTCATCTCACACAACATCTCATCCACACCTCTCCCGTCTTCAATCATCACATTTTCTTCTTCCATTCTTTCCGTATATCCTCTTAGCTTATCTACTCCCCATTTGCCCATCTTTGCTTTTTTCCCTGTCGCCCGCTCCTGCTTCCTTCCTTCTTTTCTCCAATTCCCACATTTCAACGTTGGAATGTCCGGGAAGTGTTCTGACCCTATTTCGTTCCCTAATTCCATTCTTTCCAACAGCCTCCTTATCCTTTCCTCTGCTAGAATGTAGTCTATTACTGTTTCGCCTTTTCCTGCAAACGTTATCTCACCTTCCGCATCCCCTTCCGAGTTCCCATTACAAATGAACCATCCTGTTTCTCTCAGAATTTCCAACAGAGTCCTACCCTCCTGGTCCACCTGTTTGTGTTTCGATTTTCTCCTGAAAGTCTCACTCTCTTCATCCCATATTTCCCCTCCCTGTTCCCCCGTCCAAGCATTCAGATCACCTCCTATCAATACCAATTCGTCATCCTTTTTCGCCACCCATTTCCTAATTACACTCCAACCTTCTTCTTCTCCCTTCTCCTGTAAACGCAAACTATCCTTACCTTTCTTCTTCCTATCTTCACCATTCTCGTCATTACTCCATCCGTTTTCACAAATCCCATTTCTGTTCTCTTTTCTCCCACCAATTCATTCCTCACTCCTGACACCATACCCCCTTTCTTTCTTCCCTTTACCTTCTCTTTCTTTGTCTCTTGCATCTGCCACATATATCCCTTGGGTAACTTCCTCTTCATTCTCTTCCAATCCTTCTCATCTACCGAGGTTTCACTCAACATCACTACATCCCATTTCTTCACCTCTTCCCAGAATCCGACATCTTTATTCATTAGCCCTGATACGTTCCAAAACGCTACTCTCACTTCTTTCTTCGTTCCTTTCTCCCTTCTTTCGTCATTATGTCCCCTCCCTACTTTTGTGGAAACCCCGTTGCTCCGCCTTCTCCTCCTTCTTTCCTTTCACCCTCTACTGTTTCCATTTCCTTTTCCCTTATATCCTTAGTCTCCACTTCTTCCCCTCGTCGCCATGGACCCTCCCTACACACTTCACTCAGTTTTTCTTTCTCATCATCCCATATCCACACATTTCCATTTATCCATTTCCATTTATTTATTACTGCTTGTCGATTTTTCTGGAGTGTATTTACTGAATTGATCTAATACGACA
This sequence comes from Andricus curvator, assembly GCA_932195095.1. Classification (NCBI taxonomy): domain Eukaryota; kingdom Metazoa; phylum Arthropoda; class Insecta; order Hymenoptera; family Cynipidae; genus Andricus; species Andricus curvator. The sequence continues at coordinate 8,660 of CAKNYM010046970.1, read as the reverse complement.
TTTACTTTATCTTCAGTTGAGAATATCATCTGTGTATCTGAAGAAGAAAGGTACCGTAATTACCGACAAAAATCTATAAGCCCAAATTTAGAGCACTAATGGGGCCACCCGTATCTCCGACTATAGCGAATTTGGTTTTTGAAGATATAAAGGGCGAGATCCTAAAGATAAGCTCTATGACGTACCTTTCTTCTTCAGGAACATAGATGATATTCTCACCTGTGTACCTGAAGATAAAGCAAATGACGTATTGGACAGATTTAGTAGGGCCGACCCCGATCTTAAATTCACTCTAGAAAGATCGATAGGCGGTAATAATATGAATTTTTTAGATTTTTCTATTATGGGAGAATACGGACGTATAATTAAAAAGTAAAAAAGATTATAGAGGAAGCTGACTTGGTCGGGGCGCTATCCGAAGTTTCACTCCCATCATTTGATCTCTGTTAAGATAGGTATATTTTACTCTTTGGTAGATAGAGCCGGAAAGTAAGGTTGATCAAAGGTTCCATGAAGATAATTTGGCTATAGTAAAAAAAGCTTCTATCACTTTTGTCATTAACTTTCATGCTTTTGAATAAAAAAACAAAAACAAACATAATTTGCAATGGAATTTAAAAAATCTAATCTTAAATTAATGTTTCCGATTATTCTGTTTAATTTAGCATCATTCACAGCCGAAATAGTATGATTGTATTACAGTAGGACTCGTCGGATCGGGACGGACCGGGTCTCCACTTTCGATCAGGCAGGTCGCAGAAACAAATCTTAGCTACACCTCCTGGTAGTGACGTATCTCAAAATGTACAAGGCCCAATATTTGACCAGCCGTTATAGGCCGTTGATTTTTCTTACATACAGCACTGACTTCCATAACGTGGTGCCTGCTGCGTTTTTGCGCGCGTGCGCCTGCCTATCACGGTCAGGGGAGAAATTTGCGAGTGGGGTCTACTTCCCTTCGAGGATTTCAATGCGGAGAGTCCCGATGCGACAGGTCCTACTGTATTTTTATAACCACCTACATGAACTCATCCATCTATAATTATTTCAGATATAATTTGTCACGACGCTATTTTGTAAAAATATTTCTGTATTCTTAAGACTTTATTATAGTTTTTCATGGAATTCTCGATTTTGATCCGGCATATGGTATGTGTGGTTGTTCTTTTGCATCTATTATATCAAGATCTTAATTCTAACCTCTGTAATTGCTTTTTAGAGTGTTTGAAGAAGGACTGGTACCAGTCTGAAACGTCGACGATATGTAATGGATCATAAATAAACCTTTTCGACCGTCAAGCCGCCAAAGTTCTTTATCAATACTACTTAATTTAAAACCAATGGCTTTGGCTAAAATAATTCAAATTAATTTTAATCTTCTTTATAATATACAAAACGTAAATATAAAAGTTTAATAGTATATTACATCGTGGGTGTGGTGAGCCCACACTTGTAGTTATTTACTACAAGAAACTTTCCACCTCGAAACACTACCCGAATCGGGTAGTGTCACCCCTACCCTGAAAGGGAAATGGCTTAATGGTATACTACTACTACTACTACTACTACTACTACTACTACTACTACTACTACATCACAAGTAGGTTTAGGCCCTACGAGTGATGTAAGGTATTTTATTCGAAACTACCATGTTATGAGCCTGCAGAGCCCCCAGAAAAGTGAACGTTGTATAGGCCTTTACCGAAATGGTGCGAGAACCTCCTATGCAGTGAATATTTTTTGATAGTGATGATGATTACTGGCCGAACATTCTTCTGTTTTGTTTTCTCTATTTGTCCATTTTCTGGAATGGTAAGGTTTCACGGATTCTATTGATTTAGATGAAAACATACGATTGATTGGTTGTGATTGGTAATCTCGTATGGCGCCAAATTTTCAAAGTGGTTCGGTGCGAGGTAAAGTTTTATATATATACAGGGTGATCCTAAACTCATCATATTCCTTGCACATACACATTCCTTGTACAAAACTAAACAAAAAATTTCAGTGACAAAATGTTGTACGATCAATAGTTTTTAAACTATTGAGAGTTGTAAAGAACCAATGGTCAATAATTCTAATATTTCGCCAGAGACAAACAATTTCGAAGCAACGTGAAGTTCTCCAAATATATGTCATACTCACTTGTTCTGTGATTCCCTTGATTTAAATTCTAGAGTTCGCGCAAGATGCTACGTACGCGCGGAAATATGATAAGTTCCGGATCACCCTGTGTTTATATATATATATATATATATATATATATATATGTGTGTGTGTGTGTGTGTGTGTGTGTGTTTCTACAGTAAATTAATTAAATACATTGTGCGTTATTCCGTAGCCATGTGTGGAACTAATTAACTGACTGTGCGGTGGCGTTTGGAACCAATTAACTGCCGCAACCTGAACGGTATGGTAAAGGGCTATCTAAACGTTCACTTTTCTGGGGGCGTAACAGGCTCATAACATGGTGGTTTCGAATGAAATATAATAAACTGAACTAATGTGGTTATGGGTCTCAAAGTTAAGAGAAATAACAGCAACAAAACCTGTTTTTTGAAGGAATTTTTAAAACTGGACCTTATTGTCAGATTTCTTATCTATCTCTTTAGTTGAAGCTCATCACAGTCGGAATAGTGATTATTCTTTTGCACTTGTTTTATTTAAAACTGCTTCTGACCTTTGTAATTGCTCTTTAGAGTCTTTAAGAGGGACTACTACCAGTTCGAAACGTCGATTATGCAATGGGACATTACAAAAATTCGACCGCCAAGCCGGTAAAGCTCTTCACCATAATTAAAACATCTAAGGTCATCTAAGGTTCTACATTACTGAATATGTGATGGTGTTTAGTATTACGGTTGAACAGTAGAGTTCTGTGGCACTTTCGGTTACACTCTAGGCAAGAAGGCTTGCCTTGAAAACGATTGAAAAAGTTCAGTCGTTCCCAATCCATGATTCTGCATTTTTGTTGAAATTAAGAAAATAAAATGGGCTTCTGTTTCCGGTACCGATCGTGAGAAAACTCTTTTGTGTCAAGTGTTGGTTTTTTGGCTTTGGTGAAGGGAATCAGCGTGTGTGAATGCAAAAAGGACAGTGAGTGCGGAGGTCAGGGGTATAGGAAGAAGGGTGAGTGAAGGCAAAGGTGTAAAGGGTGAAAGTAAGTAGTGTGAAGTGAAAATTGGAGCTTCCGAAATTTTGGAGGTTAGGAGTCGAAAAATAGTTGTGTGGGCAAGGGGGGCAAGAGGTAGGAGAGTAAGGAGCGGGAAACGTCGCGGAGCACTGGGTAGGTAGGATGCCGACGGAACGAAGCCCACAAACGGGCGCCAGAGGGCGACAGCTATTGGACATAGACGATCGCACAGAACAGCAGGTTGAGAGTGCGGATAGTGGGGAGAAGGGGGAAGTTGACAGTAGCTGCGAGGAGCATTAGTGACGCTGATCAGGGGCGGAACGGCAGAGAGAAGGGGATCAGGCACGGGCCATAGTCATGGGAGACCTTCAAACTTACAGCGCCTCAACAAGCTAGGTAGCGCGGGCTCGAACAGGAGTCTAGATGAATGGCAAAAAAAAGTGAGCGCGACTAGCAGTGAAGGGGAAGATAAAAGAAAAAGAGAGGAAAGGGACGATGAATTAGAAAGGGACAAGGAAAGCAAGAAAGTTAGGAATAAACGGAGAACACCAGACAGAGATAGGGGGGATATGGAAATGTTTGATAAACTAGAGGCGCTCATAAAAGGGTTTAGAGAGGAAACCAGGAAGAGACTGGATGATATGAATAGGGATATGAATAGGCAGGGGAAAGACGTAAGGGGGGAAGTGAGAAAAGTAAGAGAAAATTGGGAAGAGTAGGATAAACTCTGGAAAGAGGAGAAAGACAAGGTATGGGGTAAACTAGAGAGCATAGAGAATAGACAGAGAGAGGTTGACGAACAGTGAAATAGTGAGATAAAACAGTTGGAAGAACGTGATAAACAGGGAAAGAGGAGGAAGGAAGGGCGTGAATGAAGAAGCAGAAATGAGTGAGTGGACGGATGATTTCAAGGGTCTGTTAGGGGGTAAGCAAAATAGGATCAAGAGGGAAAATAGAAAGATAGTGCAGGGAGAAATGGAGGAAGGGAACGAAATAACAAGAGAAGAAGTGGATGAGGCAATAGATAGACTAAAAAGAAACAAGGCTACAGGAGAGGATGGCATGGAGAACGAAGCGATGAAATATGGAGGAGAAGGGGTTAGGGAAGGGATGTGGAAGATCTGCAACAAGGTCTGGAAAGGAGAAGGGTGGCCAGAGGAGTGGATGACAGGTCTGGTAGTACCGCTTGTCAAGGAAGGGGAGGGCAAGAAGGTAGAGGAGTACAGAGGGATCACTCTCATGCCTGTGGGCTATAAAATATATGCAGAAATTCTAAGAAAAAGGTTAGAGAGTCAGATAGAAGAAAAAGAAAGTATCCCGCACAATCAGACGGGATTTAGAAGAGGGATGGGGACTATAGATAACATTTACGTACTTAACTACTTGGTTAATAGAAATTTAGGGAGAAAAAGAGGGAAATTAGTCGCCTTGTTCGTAGATTTTAAAGCAGCTTTCGACTCAGTGAACAGAAAAGATTAGGGTGAAGATAGGATGGAAAAAAGGGGAGGTTTTCTGGACAGGAAGAGGTCTAAGGCAAGGGTGCCCGTTGAGTCCGCTACTCTTCAATATGCTACTGGCAGACTTAGAGGAGAAGCTAAAGGAGAAAGGGAAAGGGGGAACGATTTTGGGTAATAGTAAACTATACTCTCTAGCATACGCGGACGACGTAGTTCTATCAGCAGACGATGAGAAGGGGTTGAACCTAATGATGAGAATTTTCGAAGAGTATGTGGGATCAAAAGAACTGACGGTGAACGTAGGGAAGACCAAGGTGATGTGCTTTAAAAGTAGAAAGACCAAAATAGGCTACGTTTGGAAGATGAACGGACAAATAGTGGAAAGGGTGGAGGAGTTCTGTTACTTAGGTTTTTGGTTTGAGGCCGGAGGGGGAAACGAGGTGCAGGTGAGGAAAAGAATCGAATGTGCGAGTAAAGTAATGGGCCAAGTATGGGGTATAGGAAAGAGAAGGTTCAATGACGATTGGAGAATGAGGGTTTGGTTGTTTGATGCGTTGGTTTGGGCGGTGATGTGTTATGGAGTGGAGGTCTGGGGATGGAAGGAACATAGGAAAGTGGAAAGCATGCATGAGAGATTTCTGAGATGGGTAATGGGGGTTAGTTGGAGTTGCCCAGGATACATGTTAAGGGAAGAATTACGAAGGGAAAAAATGGTAACTAGACAAATTAAGAGAGCCTGGAGGTTTGAAGAGAAGTTGAAAAGGGGAGGGGGGAGCAAAATAGCACAAGTATGCTTGGACGAAGTTCGGAACAAGGAGACGAGAGGCAATTTGGGAAATTCGAAATGAGAGGAAGAAAGGAAAAAAATGAGGAGGGCTTGTGATATACAAGAAGGGGTACTGGAGTGGAAGAACATAGAGTTAGAGTTATTAAAGTCAGAGGGTTAATAGAACCAGAATATTTGCAAAAAGTAAAAAAGGAAGACAAATGGAACAGGGTGGTACGGTTTAGAATGGGAGAAGGAGTGAGAGCTTGTAGATATTGGATGGATGCAGAGGACAATCTGTGCAGAGTATGTGGATACGAAATGAAGTCATGGGCACATGTGTTATAAAGGTGTACAGGAGAGGAAGATGGACAGTTGAGTGTGGATGAGTGTGTGAGATGGATTTTGGATGGTAATGGACAGGGAGTGACGTGGATGAAGAAATTGGAAGAAATAAGAGAAAGCAAGGGAACAGGGCAGAGCCAAACGGTTAATCCTAAAAAGGAAAATAACTAGCAAAAAGTAAAATTTTAAAATCGTTGAAAATGTACTTTATGGTAAGAGGAAACGGAAGCCCTGGAAGATCGCTCTTTTTTTAGAATTTTAAGAATTATTAGTAATTAGTAGTTATTAGTAATTAGTATAATTAGTAAGGCGAAGCATTAGAATATAAGCAGCGGTTAAGTTAGATTAAGGATGGAATGTAAATATATGTACAGGGAGCGGAGGCCCTCAAACCCGTAAAAGGGAGAGATTAAATATACATACATACATACATTCAAAAAATAAAATGAATTATTTGTGCTATACGTTCAGAAACACCCTCTAAGCATGAAATTCAAATCATCTGATAATATTTATACTTATTATCGCCAAAAACAGGGTAACAATATAGATTATGTGGAGTTGTTGCGTTCTTATTAACGACAATAGTGAATGTCAATACTGACCCATATCCAGAGTTGCGCTCTTATTATCAAAGATGAGGGTTTACGTTTTTATTAGCAGCCATGAAGATTTACTGCTTTTTCAATAGAAGAAAACGAGTTATAAATCTATTTTTAAGTACTCGTAGATTAGTGAGAATTTACAAAAATTATTTGATTTACATGTGCTCAGTGATCGCAGTTATCCAGAGTACCTACGTAATATGTCATATTATTTGAGCAGCTTCACTCATGGTATTTGTTTTTATATAGAAGGCTTCTCCATAGTTGAAGTCGTGTATGTGAGTCGATCGTCGATTATATATCCTGGTGGAAAAAGTGTTTATGCCAAACTAGGCTAATTTACGTATTTGGATGCAAATTGTAATGCGAATCTATGCCAAGCAGTTTGTAATGCCAAGCTATGCTTGACCATCCCTGGACAATTGTCCGCGACTGTTTATTAATTGTAGTATATTCAGCATATTCAGCAGAAACCCTTGGCATAGGGACCCTCTATCCGACACCCGAGGACGCGTTTGGTGGCTTTGTCATAGGCCCTTCGGTTCGATTCCCAAGGAACCAGAACCGAAATATAATATATATATATATATATATATATATATTTCCCTAGCTGCTTGTGGGAACAGCAACGAGATAACACCAAACATAGTTGTAGTCAATGCGGTTCAAAACAATCGACCGCGCAGGGCTTCCGACAACAGGTCGGACAACAATGCCGACTATCCTAGAGTTGGGGGAGCCAATCAAGACGGAGTCAATGCGATTGACCGGCAAAATCTCATTACTTTTAAGTGGACGGATCGACTCAGGGACGACCTGCTGGAGTGCTATGATACAAGTATGGTCCCTGAACGAAAAGGTTACATGGGGCGACTGCATACTCTGTGGTGTGAAAAACACCCATAGCTCTCGCATTTTTCGCATAAACGTCTGCGAAACCGTGCCAAGGAACTCCGGAAAAGGGGCTATATAAGCGGGGCACCTACTCAACCGCAGCCAGAACAAGCCGCCAACAGAGAAAGAGAGGCGCCACTGAGACCAACCGCGAGCTGGCATATAATAGAGGAAGAGCGATGCTTCAAGGCCCAAGGAAACATCAACATTCAGATTTCTCTCAAGCCCAAAGATCTGGCTGAACTGGATGACGAGCTTCGTGGAGATTTTTCCGAAGAATCTAAAAGACGAATGCATCAACTCAGCACAAAGACAGGCTGGGCAAGGCAGTACGCGTCCCGCATTCAGTGTGTGATTGACTACATAACATATGGCAGGACTTTCACTGCCAAGGTTCGACAGTTCGCGCGCGAACTGCGGATTTGTCATCGCACACTCAACAAGTCGAAGCTACTGACCATTAGGCAGCATATTGTTGACAGAATACGAATACGATCTAACGCTAGGAGAAGTCTAGAGCGGAGAGAGAGGTTTAGTCAGAGAAAATCAACAGTTTTTGTCTGACCCATCTCGACTCTTCCAAGACCCTCCAGTTACTGTCGTTCACCCGCCCACGCCAGAGGAGGTCGAGGCATTTTGAAGACAAGTCTACGAAGTCCAGCATCCACTGACAGAAAATTCAAACAATATAAATAGCTTCAAGGAGCTGTGCAATGGCCTCATAACACCTTAGGAGGAATGCCCACCTATCACTACCGAGGAGGTGAAAAACGTATTAAGAGGCATGGAGAACTATTCCGCTCGGGGACCAGATGGTATCAAGACCTTCTGTTAAAAGAAGTTTCCTTGAACGCACCGGCATCTGACCCGCATTTTCACCTCATATCTAAAGTCGAAAGAGCCTATTCCGGAGTGGTTGGTGGAAGGGCGCACAGTGCTCCTGCCAAAGATGGGCAACTCAGATGACCCTAAGAATTACAGGCCAATAACTTGTCTGAACACACTGTATAAGATCTTCACAGCTATCCTAAATGATAGGATTGTGCGGACAATTGGACCTGTGTGGCGAGAGATTTACGAAAACGTGGCTCAAAGAAAGGCGTAGCAGGATGTCGGGAGAACCTGCTCATCGATAGATGTGTCTGTAAAGACGCAGCATCCTATCAGCGTAACCTATCGATGGCCTGGATTGATCTCTCTGTTGCGTAAAGGTTCATCCACAAATCCTGAGGTGCATAGAGAGATTAATGCCGCTTTGGAAAACCAGATTTACTATCTTTTGCCTCACATTATTGCCACTATCTCTCGCACTTCGCTATTCCAAAGCATATGGCCACTCATGTATTTTACATGGATGATCTTAAAATCTATGCTAAAAATCAAGAAAAACTACATCTAGCTCTAGACATTGTCAAAGAGTACACTTAAGAGATTGGAATGGAGTTCGGGTTAGAGAAATG
>CAKNYM010046969.1:115674-132225 GCA_932195095.1 Andricus curvator | reverse complement strand
ATCGATAATCCATACTAATCCATACATAATCCGCAATACCAATCACAGGTTGAAGGCAATCCAATCTAAGGGGACACACTTAACAGAGATCAGCTCTGACAAGGGATCACAAAAACACATGGAACAGCCACCTTTTTTATCGCGAAAATTAACACTCGAACACACTCACAACGAACACCAAAAAACGCGACCGATCACGCTGAGCTCTCAAGCTCATCTAACGAGAGAGTTTATTAACAATAAATTTCTGACCCTGCAGCCGTCTCTCCAGTCGACCGCGTATGTTTATAAACCTAAAGTTTATATCCATACCTGCTCGAACAAAGCCCGTCGTTGGTACAATAAAACCCATACCACTCGAACAGGATGAAAACAATACAATTTAACGTATTTTCAAGAATAAAATCGAAGTTCACTCAAATTTATATTAAAGATATTATTTCGATCGAACATCGACCTATTTCCGTCTTTATCTAACTATCTTCCTTTCACTTATTGTGAAAATGTGGAATGCTTACGAAAAGAGGCCTTTTCGTAAGCATTCCTCATTTCGTACGTTCTTTATTCGCATCGTTCGAAATGCGTCACATTACACACAGATCATAAGTACGAAAACACGCCATTTTCATGATAGTGTTGTAAAAATGCGCACAATTCGTGCTTGCATGCAACATTATTATTGTTACTGTAATTTATTATTATAAGTTATCGTCATACAATTTAATATGTATTTAACAATATAATTGCAGGGTAAAGGAATGCATAGAAAAAGGAAGGGATATCGATCCACAAATTGATGAAGGATCGTGGTTAAGTTTAAAGGAGGCGAAATTGAGAGGTTTTACATTTCAATCAATTATTATTACAATCTTTAATATGTTTCTTGAAGTATTCTTCCCTAATACGACCACTTTTGTATTGTAAACAACGTTTCGGGAAACGTATGAAGTTGAAGAGGTTATGTTCCTTGTTTGCTTTGGTACGACTATCACTTTTACATAAGCCGTACATACAACGCATACATGCTCCCTTACTTCCTTTTTTATTAAAATTCATTTTCACTTTGAAATTGTTGTTCGTTAACTTGTCACAATTGTTTAAAAATTAAAGAAAATTGTTTTCACTGTATTCAACGAGAAAAAATGATCGCAACAATGGGGTACAACAGAAAGTACATTGCACATGCGCAGTAAACTTTCCGATAGGTAAAATGGTCTATTAAATACTGACGGGAAAAAGACAACTATGCTCATCTCGCCTCACCCTACCCTAATTGGCTGAAATGTCTAGTGATTTGACGTTTTGCGTTTTGCACTAAGTTTAACGCTGTCATGGGACGCCACTCTGATGTTGGACTCCCATGACAGATGAAAGCAGTGGATGAAAGCAGAAACTCATGAGAGTGAGAGAGACAAATAGATCTATCCGTCTCTTTCACTCTTATGAGTTTCTTCTTTCATCTGCACGGGAGTCCAACAGCCCTACCTGCCACTGCCGGTTAGCGAGGTATGAAAAGACCATAACAGTAAGTGAGGTAGAAGAGGTATATGAAAAGGCCTTAATGTTATGTCACGTCATGATCCAATAAATACATGGTCTAGCCACTTGAGGGCCCCGTTTTGTCCAAGTCACGCAACCGCTTAGTTCACCATTTTGTTAGTATAACCGCGCAGTTTGAATCTGATGCGGACTCTCTGTACGACAAACTATTGTAGGAAAATCAGTACGTAGGAAGATAATATTATGAAAATATTGAATGAATGAATTCCAAAATTACTTGGATTACGTACTGAATGATGTATATTAGAACACTGATAAGAAAATAAATTATAGTTGAGACAGAATGGAAGTTTGTAAATAATACTGAATGACAGCGATCAAAAGTACATACAAATATTGATATTTATGATAATTAATAACATTTTTAATATCTCTGTTTTACAGTGTATACATAATTCTCATATCGCCAATTCTTTCAGAAAAATATAAGCAAAAAATGACAGAGGTCTGTAATAGGATTACAACTAGGGTCCGTAAATTTTACAGAAAAGTTTGTGAGGTTAAAGAGATTAATTGATCTCATTTTTACGATGAAAATATAAGAACGTAACAGTAATTGCTAAATAACATCCTAATATATACATGTACATAAATAAATTATTTTTTAATCAATTTAGAAATAATGCAATCAAACTTTAAACCAAATTCAAATTTTGTTTGGGATATTTTTTTGGTGATATTGTTAATAATGACAAATAATGGAAAGGAATCATACATCACAATAATCAGTATATGTTTCATTAACAGTTATGAAAGTACAATCTGGTGAAATTTGGATTTTTATATTTTCTTTTTACATATATCACACTTACTCGTACTGACGGACAATTTGAAATCGTTAACACAATACCAAAGAAAATTAAAAATATTTAAAAATCCAACTTTTTGTTGATGGGACAAATCGAGATAAAGTTTGAAAAACTCTATGACCTTCATATGGGAAAATTTTTAAATGTGTTTGAAGCTCAGAAAAGAAAAAACCTTCGTTTTAGGAAAGCACCAATATTTAAAGTAACTAATTTTTTGTTTTGATGTTAATCGTTTGCCTGCGATTATTATACAAAAACTTTTGTCATTTTTGGAATAAACAATATGTGTGCGGGATACATTTTATTCATTAAGATAATTTACAACAAGAAATCAAGATTTACTTCATCTTCGACGTTTCGGAGAGAAAACTTTGTCCACGAATCACCATATAATGCAATGTGGAAAGTAAATTATCATTAGCTTCATTTGTATATATTTATAGTAAGACTTATATCATTATTACATTCTTCTCATATTGTGAAATCTCGAAATTATTTTGCCTATACATATAAATATGTATGTATGCAATATTATAGGGTTTACATATTTATATTATAGGGAAAGGCAACAGGGAGTAACTTATAAAATGGAAATTGTGTAGGAGATCGAGCGAAAAAATATTGTGTCAAATTTAAATCGCAATTGAAAAAACATGAAATTCTGCCTTCGAGTTGACGTATTGCTTGAGTTACTGAATACAGAGGGAAATGGTTTAAATACAAAAAACATTCAGTTCGGAGAAAACTGAGTTTTGCCTTTGAGGTTAGAATTTTTTGGTATTGTAAAATCGTCTTAAAATCGTGACAAAAAGTGTAATTTTCATTTCATTTTTTAAATGGCTAGACGTCCCCGAGATGTTCAGTTGATGAATACGGAGAAAGTTTTATCGAAAAAAGTTATTCACTTCCCAAAAAATTAATTTTCAATGAGACGGTGTCACAGTGCGACAGACGATTTTTCGCGTTCAGGTAGTGATAAATAATAAAATTAACGTTTTATGCTGTTCAACTATGAAGATATTGAAATACATGCCTTTTGTACATATAAAAAATATCTTGATCACGAAAGCCTTTACTTTTAATGGATATGATGATCAAACTTTAAGGTATTGCTACCATCAAAAATACGATTTCGAGCAAATACTTTTAACTCTATGTGTATTTCAATTTTTGAGAATTTTCTAACAGTAAACCCCATTTTCAAAAAATTGTCAGTTTCCACCTTCTGTCTTTCCACCCTTCATATATTACTTATATTACGAACGTTAGACAAAATTTTAATAAGAAGAGTAAACAAGAACATCGATAATTATAAATAAATGTTAAATATATCTTTCGATCAAATTTTCCTCCAAAACTGACGAAGAAATATTTGTAAACAAATAAGACATCATTATTATTCGATATGTCGTGGTTACTGCATTATATAATTTTATTCATTCAGTACTTTCCCAGTTGACTTCAGTTTTATTTTATTCTATACACATATGCCAGTTTTTGTCAGCAGGAAGAGGTTATGAAACACGTAACCTGTAATTATAGTTGATCCGTATTATCCTTTACCCATCTTCAACATTACAATACATTTTATTAGTATTGAAATATTTCTATACAGCAAAATTTAAAAAAAAATTTAATTCTAAAATTTTAATTTTAAAATCACTTACATTTGCCGCCTTACTTATCCAAAATGGCGAAACTAAGCGGTTGGTTCTGATTGACTCAGTTTTTTTTACTTGCGCGTGGCTAGACCATGTATTTATTGGATCATGTGTCACGTTATGTTGCTTTTCCCGCTCTGTCAAGCTGTAAGAAGCAGTGCTCCCAACGCGGGCACCTTGCACTACTGCGCATGCGATGCATAAGGCGCTTCATTTGCTGCCGTTCGCGCGCTTATTTGAAATGTTAAAAAAATACAATTTTTTTTTTATTTATTATCAATAATCAAAAATAATTTTTTTAACTCATTCAAGTGGTACGTGGATGGGTTTTGATATATTCTGAGCATTAGTTTTCAAAAAAATAAAAAAAAGAATACATTAAATAACATAATTTTTATTTTCGGAATATTCATTTTATTTTTCAACCTAATGCTCAGAATATATTATAAAACCATCCACGTACGACTTGGAAATGTTAAAATATAATTGCTTCTAATTATTAATAATAAATTTTAAAAATGGTATTTTTTAACATTTCAAATAAGCGCGCGAACGGCAGCCAATGAAACGCCTTATGCATCGCATGCGCAGTAGTGCAAGGTGCCCGCGTTGGGAGCACTGGTAAGAAGACTCAAGTGGTGTTAATGCCCGTGGTCGTGATCGTTGGACGTAAACTTTGATATTTTATCAATTAATAAACTTATGTGTAAACTTGAATGCAATAATTTTGGTTATATTACCGAAATAAACCATTTTTAAAAACTCATGAGTGTTTTGACATTTTCTTTTTTCAATGATTAAACTCAGTTTACCGCTATTTTGGTGTCTCTCGAAACCGTCGAAACTTTCAAATCGAAACGGTTGTGTTGACTGTTGACGCTTTGTAATTTTAGTTAGTGAGAAAATTATTTACAAAGTTTAGAAGAAAATTGCTGCTGTTCCAGATATTTTCAGAGGGATCGAATATTTAACGATGGACCTACTAAAGTAAGGAAATAATTATTTGCAGGAATTATTTTTGAAATTATAGAAAAAGGTAATTATATATGCACTGTGCTCCAAAAGATAACCTGTGAACCGTATCGATTTTAGACCAAAGGTATTTTTTTGCGTTTATTTTTATGTCTCTAATTTGGTTTATTCTCAAGGGATTTAATTTGGTCGATTTGGGTAATTAATAATTGGTAAATTTGGGTATTTAGTCTATATAAAAGTTTGTCGTGAGGACAACCGCGGGATTTCACCGGGAGCGGATGCCATTCTACAAAATTGCACCCGCTCCCGGCGAAATCGCGGTAACGTTTCAGATGTATCACGTCTCACGACCGTATGATGTGTGCGTGTGTAACGAAATATTTTGTGAAGTTTATGGACTGAGTAAATTATGATAAGCATAAAGGTATATATAATTAAAAAAAAGGGTTAAACAACCACCGTATTGCCCACTGGGAGCAACTGCCATCTAGAAATGACACCGGCTCCAACTAGAAACGCGGTAAATCACACCCATGGCCACGTCTCTTTGGTGGCCAAAGAGCACGATGAAATCACGACGACAGGCCGGCGAAACCCTCTTGTATTTTGAGGGCACTAAGCTACCTCTCTCTTGTCTCTCTTTATCCCACCTTAACCTTTTCTTGTTACCCCTCGTCTCTTTGTTTATTATTTCTTATGGACAAGCTTGTGCTATCCTGCTTTCCTCCCCCTTTCTTCCTACCCTAATTCCTCCCTCAACATATATCCTGGGCAGCTCCAGTTCACGCCCACTACCCATCTCAAGAATCACCAGCAAACTTTCCATTCTCTTATGCTTCTTCCATCCCTATATCTCAGCTCCGTAACTTAGTACTGGCCACACTAAAGCAGCAAACCTCACACTCATCGTTTAATCGTCCTTACTACTTTCTTTTCCGTATACCCCACACCTGCCGCATTACTTTGCTCGCACATTCTATCCTCCTCACCTGTAGCTCAACTCCTCCCTTCACTTTAAACGCTTTAAACATAGCAAACTAAATTCGTCCACCTGTTCCACCGTATTTCGGTACATCTTCCATTCATATTCTACTTTTGTCTTTCTCTTCCTAAAACACATAATTTCGTCTTAGTCACATTTACTGTTAAGTCTTTCATTCTCACATACTCCTCGAACGCTCTCAACATTAAACTCATCCCTCTCTCGTCATCCGCTAGTAAGATTACGTCGTCTGCGTGTGCTAAGGAATATATCTTCCTATTTCCCAGTAACGAGCCCCTCTTCCTTTTTTCTCCAGTTTCTCCTCTAAATCCTTCCACTCCAGAAAGTCTTCCCTTTTTGTTTCCCTATCCTCACCTTCATCTTAGTTTACCGAGTCGAACACTGCTTTAAAATCAACAAATAAGGCCACTAATTTCCCTTTCTTCTTTCCTAAGTTCATACTTACTAGATAATTGAGTACGTAGATGTTGTCTATCGTTCCCATCCCCTTCCTGCAACCCGTCTGATTGTGTGGAATGATCCCTTTCTCTTCTACCTACCTTTCTAATCTCTTTCTGAGTATCTCCGCATATATTTTGTAGCCCATCGACATACGTGTGTTTCCTCTATACTCCTCCGCATTCTTGCCCTCACCTTTCTCAATTAATGGCTCCACCAAACCTGACCTCCATTCCTTAGTCCACTCTTCTCCAAATCTTGTTACAAACACTCCACATTTCCTCTCTCATCCCTCCCCTTCAAATCTTAAAGTCTTGGTTCTCTATATCTTTTTTTCCAGATGCCTTGTTTCTTTTAAGTCTCTCTATTACTCTATTAACTTCCTCCCCTTTTATCCTGTTATCGCTATCCTCTTCCCCTTCTATCACCCTCCTCTTTTCCCCCAATAACCTATTTTCTACTCCTCCCAACAGGCGCTTGAAGTACCGGGTTCACTCATCCACCTCCATTTCCTCGTTAATGTCCTTCCTTCCTCCCTTTTCCCTATCGGTCACCTCCCCTTCCCTTACGTTTTTCCACGTCTTCCATATACGTACTTTTCTCCAACTGCCTTTTATCGTTTAACAATCTCTCGTGTTCTCTCTTTCTCATATCATATTCCTGTTACCTATCTGCCCATTTTTAGTTTTCTTTATCCAGAGCCTATTTCATTACCTACTACCACTTTATCCATTCTCTTCCTTATTCTTTCTTCTGCTAGAATGTAATCTATTACTGTATCTCCTTTACTCTTATATTATATTTGTAAATGAGTGAGTATCAGAGTGATATTGTATTCGGTGGTTTTATATTTTGAAAAATGTAAATATTATGCTGAAATTTTGGAAAATGGTTTAAAATATATATAAGGGCAGATCTGTCTGGCCCATTTGGGTTTTTATGTCGATTAAATAGTACAATTTTATTAATTTTTCAACTTGGAATGTAACTGAGAACAGGCTTTGGTGCCCTGACTAAAATCTAATTATTAGAATTTTATTACTTAAAGAAAATAAAAACTCATATGGACCAGACAGCAGAATATTTACATTTTGGAAATTATAAAGCCGCCAAGTGTGATAAAATTTAATGAGTCACATGACAGATTAATACATGCCATTAATATGAAGTAGTCAAGTAATGAAAATGTAGTATAGAAATGAAGTAATGGAATATTATTATTGGAAAAAATAAAATATCCTCAAAAACTTTTCCAATAATAATGCCAACACTTCCGCATAATGTTTTTTCTTTCGGGTAATTTTCTAGTATTTTTTTTTTAATACAGTCACTTCAGTGATAAGATGTGGCATACATTTTGAAAAATAATTGTAAAATAGAAGCATGCATTTTTTATTATAAATTTATAATACATATAAATCACACAGGCCTCGGTTCGACTAGAATGCTTTTAAAAAAATTACATAAATTACATGAGTCTCATGACATTTCGAATAATTTCTTTTTAAGTATATAAAGTAAAAGTTTTAGATAAAGAGATCTAATTGACTTACATTTTCTTCTTTCTAGCATGAAATTGTATGGATTTGTAAATTTTATTTAAAAAAATGGAATTTATTGTTAGATCCATTCGATTTTTTTAAAGTTATAAGGCATACACAAATTGAACAACACAGTATTTAAAAGAAGTTCTATAACATTATATTGATAATTTTGCATTCTATGCTGGTATTTTGAATTTCTAAAATATTTTATTGTGTAAATTCTAAATTTAATTTAAAGAAGTGCTACTTTGATATTTTCTTATCATGTTATCGTATACTTGTTATACAAATTCTTAATTAAATTTCTTATACTACGGTGGCTACGGCATTTTTATTTGTAAACATCACACCAGTTATAATGTGACACTTATAATGTAAAACTCGTATTTTAATAATGAGATAAATTAGGTGACTGTAAAATTCCTTCCTTTTTGAAATTATAGATTTGTTTTATCGACTCTTGAAAAGGACCTGCAGTATTGGTCGAAACGTTGAGGACTTCTTCTTTTTTTTTAAATATGTTTTTTACATATTTTTGGAAATTTTATTTTGACTTCATATTGACCGTAAGACCGATTATATTAGCAATAATTGCAGAAATATTTAGTGGATTTTTATTTGCGTCATGTCATGTGAGATCGAAATTATAGGTTATGTTTGTGATTTATTATTTTGTGTATATTAATAGACGGACAAATTTGAAGTCAATCATTTATCCGGATACTGGTGAAAGTCGGTATTTCCAGAAAAGTGTATAGCCGGACGAAATACTTGGAGGTTTTTCATCCGTCTAGCCGGACGTACATACGAAATTTAGCGTCCGTGTAGACGTATGTTTAGACACGTAATTAAAAAAATATGTCAAATTAAAGATTTAAAATATCTTTCAATTGAAAACCCAAAATTATGGGATAAAATTGAAACATGAAGACATTTAATAAAAGTAAAATTAATTATAGTTATTCTAAGTCTTGCTGATAAATTTCAATTAGGTAATGTATTTCTCTTATTTATCGTATAGTGAAGTTCTTGCCAAAGCCAAATCCACATTTTGGAAGAAAGGCAGATTAGAATCATTCGAAAATTGGCCTTTCCAATCAGGCGATAATGAGTGCAATCCAGAACGAATGGCAGCTGCAGGATTTTATTGTGTTGGATCGAAAGAAGAACCGGATTTGGTAGAATGTTTCATTTGCTCCAAACAACTCGACGGATGGGATCCTGATGATGATCCTTGGTATGTATTGGAAGCAACATGTTCATTTGAGAAGCAGCATTCAAATTAAAATTCTTTTTTTTTTTAACAGAATTTACATTTACTATAAAGGCGCCATATACAAATATTGTTTAAGATGTTCATTTTAAATATTACGAAATTTGAATTTTTCAGGAGCGAGCACGAGAAACATCAACCATCATGTGCTTTTGTCAACTTGAATAAACAGGAAGAAGCTTCGTGGACTTTAGACGATTTATACCATTTACTGCTGGAAACTGCCAAAAAGAATCTCGTTAGTTATCGATTAATATTATATTTGTTCTCTATTAATTTCAAAGCAATGCTTTTTTCAGTGCAGGTGTTTTCATTCAAAATTTTAATTGAAACTTACTGAACTACTAAAGCAAATTTAGCAGTTGAGAAATTGCAAGCCTTTGTTTTAAAAACATATTTTCTATAGAATTTAAATGAAGAGGACACTCAAATTTTTAACTACCTCAAATATTGTTACAGAAGGTTCCAATTTTTTTCATTACATTAAGTTTAAAGAAAATGAAGCTCCCATAATGAAAAATTAACCCCCGCACCAAATGTATAGTAAACGGCTTTTTGTAAAAAATTCTAAATCTATTTTTTTTTGTATTTTCGAACTTGCAGAGCAAAAATTCGAAAGAAAAAATTAAGAAAAATGGACAGTTTTTAGACAAACACTTGTAAAAGTTTCAGTTATTACATGTATTTTAATAGGAAAATGCTTATTTTTGTGAAATTTATTTTTCTCAAAACCTCTTTGATAGATTAGGCTAAAAGTTTCAGATTTTGACGATAAGACTTACTGAAACAAAAGGTGTATACCCACGCACCAGAAAGATTAACGATTTTTTTGGGTATGCAGCATGTTTTGGGGGTGTTTTCATACCTTAAACATTCAAGTATGGAAATCATCATTTCTTAGTAACTAAAATCACTAGAGATTTTTTATACAACTGCTACGGTATGAAATCACTTTCCAATAAGTAGACTAATAGAGGAAGCGTGCATGGCAAGAATATGTCTTTGACCTAATTTTAGGGGATGTTTTAACATCCCTTAAATATTGAAACCAGGATAATGGCATTCCTTAATGAACAAAAACACAAGAGATGTTCTGATTAAAATATCAGGGTAGGAAATGACTTCAAAATAAGTACAAGATACAAATATTCCTAAGCTAATTCATTTGGTTCTTGTTCACAAAGAAAGTCATAAGGCAAGCTTGCATTAAACTCTTCACACCTGAACAAACTCGCACCAACCTGTTCTAACATGTACCAAACGAGATAAATCAAAATATCATACAAATATTATATTATAATAATTATTATTATGTAATTATGTATAAGCTATGTATCAATGTTCATTCTCACAAGTGGCGTCAAGATTAAGGGAGAAAATAACCCAAGATAACTCACTCCGTACTTTTCCAAACACGAAAAAATGATGACAAAAAATTTAAGTCAAGTGGACTTACATTTGAACGATAATAATGATAGTAATAATTGAAATATGAATACTGAATATGAAGTCCTGTGTTAAAACAGAGGACTTATCACGTTTTTCCTCTGAGCGCCTCATATAAGAAAATAAATAATAAGAATAACGGTTCAGATATGCACGAACTTGCACCAACCTGTGAAAAACCTACTCTAACTTGTTCCAACCTGTACCAATAAGTTGTAAGAATATTTTTACACGGGAAGTTTAAATATTCATAAACATATTCACAAAGTTCTTGTTCACAAAGTTCTTGTTCACAAAGGAAGCAATATGACGAAAGTGTAAGTAAAGATGTAAGTATAGTCTACTTTTAAATGATAATAATAATATTATTATTATTATTATTAATAATAACAACAGGAGTGATACATGGTAGCTCTAAGAAAGCATCCAGAGGCGACTGTTGTCATCTCCAACACTCGCGGCAGCTGTGTAAGGATAACAGCGATAAAAGACAAACGGCAAACTACACCATGCTCCTCATTTTGTACCTAAAGCATCATCGCAAATGATTTCAAACATCGTATTAGAATAACTTATAACATCCTCATATCATCAGTCACTTGACTTAGTCCGTGACTATGATGAAAAACCGGGTTCACCCGAGAACAAGTTTGAAAAACAAAATAATAACTACAACTTTAAGGCGAGCTGGCACCAAACTGCTCCAACATGAACAAATCTGCAAGCTCGTCTTAAAGTTTTTGTTATTATTATTATTATCATTTAAAAGTAAGTAGACAATACTTACATCTTCACTTACACTTTCGTCATATTGCTTTTTATTGCCGTTATTGCCATATTGCCGTTGTTATTGTTTAAATGTAAGTGCACTTGACTTAAATTTTTTGTCATCATTTTTTCGTGTTTGGAAAAGTACGGTGTGAGTTATCTTGGGTTATTTTCTCCCTTAATCTTGATGTCACTTATGAGAATAAACATTGATACATAGCTCATACACATAGCTGGTGCAAGTTTGATCATGTGTGAAGAGTTTAGTGCTAGCTTGTCTTATTGCTTCATTATGAACAAGAAACAAATTAAAAAAAAATTCTATTTAAAAAAATAGCTTTTTTTAAAACTCTTTGAAATCATGTAGAATAAACAATTTCCTGCCCGCTTTTTATTCAACATGATTTCAATCACACTTTTGAAAAATCGATTTTTTTTACATTTTTCGACAGGTTATATATTCAGAAATATCTTATCAAAATTTCACACAGAAATTCGGAGTCTTTCTATATTTTTGAGAGCTTGGAGCAAAAGCGCACAGAGAGCTGAGTGCTTGTAAACATCGTAGCTTTGTTTCATTTTGTGCAGTTTCGTTTATTGAAAATGTTAGATATAAAGTGAAAGAGATTATCAAATCAGGAGGATTCATTAAAACAAGCAGAAGGAATATTATATGGAGCAGGGATCGCTGATTAAGTGTAAGTAACTTTTTCTTACAATTTTTATGTTCCGAAAACTTTAAACGCGTTTTTCTCGAAACAACGTTTTTACGCTCTGCGCGCACGATTTCTCAAAAAGTTTTCAAACGATTACTTTCAAATTTTCCACGTTTATTCTAAACATAAATATCTACAGAGTGACGAAGCGGTTAAAATTTTATTTTATTTTATCATAGTTGAATTAACAAAAAACGAGCAAAAAAACACGATTTTTTGAAATTTGTTGTTTAAACTGCCGCCATTTTGTTATTTTGCAAAATAAAAGAAATCCGCTTCGTCACTCCAGAGCTATGGTCATACTAATAAAGAAAATTTCTGATTTATTTGCATGGAGAATAGACATAAGGAGCCCAAAGTCCTGTACATTGACTTCACCAAAAACGAGCATTTTTCTGTCGGATGTACAATAACGCATCGAAATGCTAGATCTTCTCGAGCGCGGCGCTAGTGTGGTACGGGTAACGATGGCCGCCGTCATGGTCCGTGTAAATATAACCTGTGATATAAACCTAATCAAAAATACAAAATTCCTAAATGACTAAAACAATTTTTTAAGACATTTAAAGGATATTGAAATGTAAAAACTGTTATATTCACGTGGAAGTCCGATATCAGTTCTGTGATGCGTATGCGTACAAGGTTGAAAACTGATCAGTTATATCCTTATTGTTTTCCACGTTTGTGCAATAAATCTGAAGTACCTACCACGTCCATTGCAGGATCACTTCCATTACATAGAATCACCGATATTTCGAGATAAGTAAAATAAAATTTCTCCGTTTTAATAATAATTTACACATTTCTATTAAAATCACATTGGTAAATAATGTAAGATGTCAACATATACGGCGGCCATTTTTCTCCGTGCAACACTAGCGCCATAACTCGGGCAGTATTGTAACCCTTTTTATACGACAAAAATTTGCTTATTTTCGGTTACATTACTTTGGTCTCCTTATGTCTATTCTCCATGTTTATTTGTTTCAGATGATGCTGACTGGAGATATCTTGCGTGCAGTGGACATGCCTTTTTTTTAGACACTGTTTATTGTTAAATAATACCTAAAATAAATAATAATTTTGTTTGAAAATATTGTTTTTGTAAACTTTGAGACAGCATAAATAAAGGCTCAAAATTTTATTTAATTATATAAAGTAGTTGCTTAGAAAAAAATTCTTGAAAATCACTTTTTTTTGCCGAGATAGTAGAATGACCCCTTGAAGTACATAAAAAAAGCTTTCCAAATCACTATAATAAAAGTCCAATCGGATCATCCTGAAAGAAGTTACACTAACGTGAAGGTGAAGGAACGCGTGAAAAAGTGAAAACTTCAGGCCCCTGTATATTGACAACCTGTTGATGAATGGACCTGTGGTTTGGTGAATTAATATAGGTCCACTAGGACTATAATTCAGCCAAGTTTTAACCCGATCCAAACAAAATTAATTTTAGGTGGGGACACTTGACGTATTCTGCCCCGTATCTTGTACTTATTTTGAAGTCATTTCCTACCCTGATATTTTAATCAGAACATCTCTTGTGTTTTTCTTCATTAAGGAATGCCATTTTCCTGGTTTCAATGTTCAAGGGATGTCAAAACATCCCCCAAAATTAGTTCAAGGACATATTCTTGCTATACACGCTTCCTCTACTTATTTGAAAGTGATTTCACATCGTAGCAGTTGAATAAAAAATCTCTAGCGATTTTAGTTGACAATATCCATAATTAGATGTGTAAGGTATAAAAACACCCCCAAAACATGCTGTATATCCAGAAAATCATTAATCTTTCTAGTTCGTGGGTATGAACCTTTTGTTTCGGTAAGTCTGATCGTCAAAATGTGAAACTTTTAGCCAAATCTATCAAAGAGGTTTTGAGAAAAAAAACATTTCACTAAAATATGCATTTTTCTATTAAAATACACGTAAAAATTGAAAGTTTGACAAGTGTTTGTCTAAAAACTGTCAATTTTTCTTACTTTTTTCTTTCGAATTTGTGCTCTACAGGTTCGAAAATACAAAAAAAAAACTAGATTTGGAATTTTTTACAAAAACTCATTTACTGTACATTTGGTGCGGGGTCCTTTGTTTAACAAAACTGGTTAAAATTCACGAAGGCTGAGATGAAAACGAATTTGAATACGAAAATAAATATGACTAAGAATCTCTATTTGTATTTATTTATATTTTTTAAAGAATGTTTAATAACCATAATCCATAAAATTTAATACAAGGAAATTGTATTGCAGGAACGTGACGCAAACCAATCGATTAATAAAGTTAAGGAGCACATGAAGATCTCGGCGACACAAATTCCGGGTATTTTCAAAGCAGTAAGAAGAAGCCGAAAGAATCCTTCATAAGCAGATAAGTTTTTAATCTATGATAGCCATTGTTGTAATTGTAATTTAAAGGATAAAAATGTCTTCATAGATCAACTTTTTATAGCCTGACGTTAAGAATAACTAATTTTAAGTAACATAAGAGTCGTTTCATTCGTAAATCTGTATTTTTATACCTTGTGTACGGTGAATGCTGAATATTGTTCCAACATTTTGTATTCTATTATTAGATATGAAAAAGTGATGCGTGAGCTGGTTTTGATTAATTACACTGGTCGACATATCAGATGTGGATTTGGTTTCGTCAATCATTTCCCGCATATTTTTGGCCGCTATTGTTGAGCTTTCTAACTCTTCTAGTTCAATTCCTACAGCTTGTAAAAATGACCAAAAAACCCTTTTTTTCTGCACTTCAGAAGACATAGAAAAATTTAGTTGCCACATTCGGATTCATTGACCAAAACTCTACCAGAAATTACTGAAGGAACCCAATTTATATCTTAGGTGTTGACCAGTGTTAGTTGTCAAAAAACATGATTACTTGTTACTCATCATTTAGTCAATAGCTTTCGATTCGGGTCAAATTGTTCAATATTTATTGAAGACTTCGATACTCTACCAAGATTTCGATAATATGTTTGTCTATACTCTATGTATATCAACAAGAGAATTAATTGCAAATAAATTTAATAAGCTCATCAGATTACATTTTTGGATTGGAGTTTTTGTTACTATTTTCATGTAATCCTAACTTTAATTGCCTTCTTATTTACTATTTCACCCATTTATTAATTTTCTAGATGCACAGGGAATCAAAATTAATTTAGTTTTAGATTCTTCATCAGTCTATCATTAGTTATATTCGTTATTGTCAAGATGATAAGCAATCCTCCCACTACGTCAGGGAGATATCAAAGAAATATTGATAGTATATCTTAAAATGCTAGTTTGTTGTCTGTTGATAAAGTTAAAGGTGTTTACACTCTCAATTATCTATCCAGATGATCACCACAATTCTTTTTTCTTATTTCTAAAGTATATGATTTGCTTAATTCTAGTGATAAACCTTGTGTCGTTTCTATTCAATAAAACAATTTTATGGATGTTCATCGTAAATCATGATAGGTATCTGTCAAATAAGCTTAATTCACAACATTGTGTGCTTTATACTGATTGTGAGTACACTATACCTGTCTCAATATGCAGTCAGGGTCTTGGGGAATTGATAGCGGAATTTTTTTCACGACTCAAACGCTCGAAGATATAATCTTATTAAATGCTCAAAAATCTTATTAAAATATGATAAGTTGTACGAATTTTTCCTCTGAAAATCTAGGATCGTTCTAGGAACAAATACTTTTCAATTTGTATGCCTTCCAAATTCTAATTGTCATACCAAATACACGGCGCAATATAAAATATTGTTGAGATCGTCAGAATGAAGAATATTCTTTAAATCGTTGCATCGTTGATAATAATGTATGTTCCAATTATGTATATACGTAACATCAAGTCATTGAATTAGCAATGCTAATGCGAGTTTGAATGAAAAAATACAATCGAATGCCTTCAAAACTGATTCATGTGTAGCTTTGTCACGAGTCCGGATATAAATGTAATTGATAAACTAATTGAGACTTGTGTGAATTATACACAAATATTCAGCAAAGGAAAGAAATTTATATGATGTACGATATAAAAATGCACTGCTCGATAAATTGAGAATGAAATGAATATTTATTTGTCTTGAAAAGACTTTTTGAATATATTCTTAGGAGGCTTTTCCTTTTTTAATTTATTTCTGTACTGTAATCATTTCAATTTTTATTAGCTATACCTATTACGTAAATATTTGTTCTATACATTTAAGTTGTGTCATCTCCTACATTTTTAAGTCGTGAATAAGGTTGACCTATATTTTTTACATATAATTTTGTTTATTTCTACTTCGCCTACCAATTTTTGAACTGATAGAGAATAATTTATCACATAAGTTATCACACTATATATAT
>CAKNYM010046969.1:78793-100674 GCA_932195095.1 Andricus curvator | reverse complement strand
AAAATTCAACTCTCTTTGGTTAAAAATGATTTTTTTAACTGAAAATTCATCTATCTCATTTTTGGTTGGAAATTGATCTTTTTTTGTTAAAAATTCAACTATTTAATTGAAAATTCACCTTTCTACGTTGAAATTTTTTGTTGTAGTAAAATTGATCTTTTCGGGTTACAAAGTCAATTTTTTCGACAAAATTCGACTTTTTAACTTGAAAATTAAACTATTTGGTTGAAAGAAAGCGGCTATGACAGGACGGCGGTATGGTTGAGGCGCCGAAGTATTCGCACCTCTCACGCGCTCGATCTCTCTTTGACGCGCTGTTTGAAAGCTCGTATTTTTTTAACGATTCATTCTGTTGAAGTAGTACTTTTCAGAAAACTTCATTAAACCCTAATGAACATTTCTTCCGCTGGAAGTTTAGGCTTACTCAAAATTCCCTCGATAAACGAAGCGTTTGAAAGTTGCGTAACATTATTTTGATACTGCTTGGCAAAAAAATTAACAGATTTTTTTATAACAAATTAGAAAAGTTTAAACGAACATATCCTCTTCAAAACAGTTTGAAGCATAACTCCTTCAATTTTCAAGATAAAATATTCAGAACTTTGTCTTTTAGAGCGAGTTGAAGTCAAAATATTTATTATATTTTGTTTTCCACAAAATCCAGTTTTTTCACTTTCTTTCAGAAAGAGTAAAAGATACAACTTTTTTGAAAGAGGATAAAAGATGCGCCATGAAATTTCCTACAAAGCTGTATGTTTCAAAAATTTAATTTTCAAAATCGATTTTAAAGACAACAGGGGCCAACCGGAACGACCATGTGAATTTTATATGCCCTTACACTATCCAGCGGCTCAATTGTCCAGAAACTTAAGATTTCAATATAAGACATGTCAAGGCCATGTGACGAGTTGGTTCACGTGACCGGATTCCTACCTTACCGACACTTTTTTTCAAAATCAACTTACGTTCACACGAAACGCGATATCGAGTTGAAAATTTTGGATATTAAATAAGAAGCGCTAAGAAAGGCGGCTCTGGTTCTAAATTTTAATAATCATGAAAAAAGCACAAAAAAATTATTTACAAAAAAAACTTTTTTCATAATTATAAAAATTTAAGACCAGAGCCGCCTTTCTTAGCGCTTCTTATTTATTATCCCAAATTTTCAACTCGATATCGCGTTTCGTGTGAACGCAAGTTGATTTTGAAAAAAAGTGTCGGTAAGGTAGGAATCCGGTCACGTGACCCACTCGTAACATGGCCTTTAGTATCTATATTACTTCCACAGACAATCAAAAGTATATTATTACTCGTGTTCATCCATTTACTTGATGCCATCGGCTATTTATGTGTTTTAAAAAGTGCGTACAATATTTAAGCTTATTCACTTTATTTTTAGCCCAAGTAAAACAGTAGAGAGTTTTTTTGTGTGTAAATTCCTAAATAGCGTAATACATAAGATGACCTTTGTTGCTTTTTCTTTCCTCGTCTCGATATCCTCTTATCTTTCTCATGTTTTAAATCTCTAGCTTGATTATCCATTATGCATTTCTTTAATTATAATTGTATATTTTGAATGTCAGAATTACAGGTTATAAATATTGGATCTTCGATAAATTGATAAATGAATTTTAAATATTCTTCACAAACAGCAAACTTCACACATTTAAATTTATTATTTTGCTATACCAGCTCTAATACCAGCGATCGTTACACCAGCGACACGTAAATTTTGGGACAAACTTTACAAACCAATTACAATTTTTATATATATTCTACGTGATTTTCAAACATTTTATTAGATTATAGAATCATTTTGAAACAAAACACGTGATTTCAGGATTTCTAGCTTATAAAATGAAAATGTGACAGATTTTAAAATTCCTAAAAATGTAAAATGGACACTAAGAATGACATTTCCCTTGTATTAGATGCGAATTTACCGTCTTTATTATAATTTTATGCACAAAAACTATTGTCCGACTTCGTTTTCGTCGCAAGTAAATGTATCTTATAACTTATTATTTCTAATCTTATCCTCGGACATAAATAAATAACTAGGACATCAAATGTAAATGTTATACAGACTATTTCCCATATATAAGCCATCGTTTTAATTTCACAAACCTAATTTAGAAAATGTCCAGATTTGAGCGAAGTTTGGAGTCGTTGCATTTTTATTTTCTTTAATTTTGAACGGTGAAAATGACAGTTAATTTATGTTTTCATCGAAAATCTTATAAATTCTTTATAGTTGAACAATGTATTAAATTACCCAAAACGTCACTTGATATTAATTAGGCATATATGCTATTATTGAAAGTTAGTTTGTGTGTTTATGTGTGAACTGTGTTGCTCGATGAATTTGTGAAGCTTTTCATTTGCGGTGTTTGCTAGAGAGACAGATCAGCGAACCAGGCGGGGCGGTGCGGTGCCGTGAATGTATACCATTAAGCCATTTCCCTTTCGGGGTAGGCGTGACACTACCCGATTCGGGTAGTGTTTCTAGGTTGATAACTTGTAGTGAATAACTACAAGTGTGGGCTCACCACACCCACGATGTGCCAACAGCACTCAGTTTTCTCGAATGGTCACCCATCTAAGTGCTAACCGCGCCCAACGCTGCTTAACTTCAGTGATCTGACGAGAACTGGTTTTTTCAGCGTGGTATGGCTGTTGGCCATAAGTTTGAATAACCATCATAACCATCATGCGACTCCCACTTTTATCTAAAATATATTCTGTCTCCTACTGTGCATCCTTTCCCTACCCTTATTTACCCTGGCGAGTTTAATGCAGTTTAAATTTCAACAAAAAAAATTCATTTGTGAAAGAGTGAATTTCTTAATTTTAATGACCACGAAACAATGATTGTAAAGCGGAAAATGAACAATAATTGAAGCGTGTTCTACAACAGTGTATTATACGCCACTTGCTATAAGGAACATTTTGTACCTTTATTCACATATTAGATGACCCTGACGACAAGTGAAGCGAGCTCTACAACGGTAAAGCACGATTCAATTTTTCTTTTATTATTTTAGAGGCCACCCTAAAAATTTCAAAACACTTCAAAAATTGTACACAGCTTTTTTATTATGTGCAAGAATTTAAGTTTCAAGTGTTCTGTATAATATGTTTCAGAAGGATCAAGATTTAACTTAGTAAAATGAAGAAAAACTAGGGCTACTAAACTATTCCAAATTATAGCACCCGATATATAAAATGCATTTGAGATTGTAGTAACCCTTGAGAAGCTTTTGGGTACCTATTTACTTTGTTGGCTCAAAGACGAAGATCTTTCCAATTGTCCATTTCTATTGGAATATATGTATATCACTGCAAAAGATAAGGGAAAAGAATTCAGCTGAAGTATCGCTGCGAGCATCATCGTGCAAGGCTACTATCAAGTTCCTCTGTGTATCCAGGGTGCCCACTACAGTGCCGCACAAGTTCAGTAGACAAACGTCCCTTTTATCATTTAGTAGGCTTGAATAAGTGATCTGCAAGGCTTCCAGTCTTCAACTTTCTAATCTCAGCTTATTAATAAAACAAAATAATATCGACAATATCCTTAATTTAAACTTTTAAAAGTTCGGTATAAACTTACTCGAAGTTTAGTGACACTGTCGACAGTCTGTCACTGTGAACAAGCCTTCCGCTGTGTATCGCTATTGCTGTCGCTTGTTGCGATAAAGCTCGACTTTCCAAGTGATTTATACACTGATTGTGGCCAAATTAGAGCTGATAAACTAAAATCATTGCAAGAGTGATGAAAGGAGAGACGATTCCCCTTTTAGCTAATTGGACAGAGAGAAAGGATGGAAGAGGCTCAACAAAAATTCGAAGAGGTAATGCACTGTTGACTGATAAAATCAAACACTTATACTTTTATATATCCTAGTTGATATTGTAAATATATATGATATAAACATCATATATAAATAATATCAATATATTAATAATCGTTTATTATAAATTTTAATAAACTTGTTCTTAAGTTGTCGGCAATACCCCTGTTTACCCTATCTTTTATTTTCCAATACAATGAAAAATGTTGCGAATCAGTTGACTCACGCAAAATAGAGATACCGCGATTAAAATTGGACATAAAAAGGTGGATTAATATCTAGATTTAAATTCAAAATTAAGCACATTAAGTAATATAATTCAAATATAGATAGTACGTCTTTTAAGGTTTTACTTTGAACCTAGAACAATTATTAATATGTGAAAAAATTTAAAACTTACAAGGTATGAAATTTAAGTAAAATTTACATACAAATTTCGTGTCCAATTTTTATCCACATTCGTAAATAAGTTCAAAATTGTTTACAATTATGAATTAATACATGTTGTAATTTTTAGGCATTTAACTTGAAGACCAAGAAAACAAATTTTTTTATTCCAATTTTTTTAAATTGTAAAAAAAATATTTTCCACAATTACCTGCGTGCTTATTTAAAATTAGTATTCAAAGTAAGGATTTTATCTACTCAAACTCGTCTCACTAACATTTGTTTATAAAGAAGTGAAGATATCACAGAGAAACTTTTAAATAAATTTATTTCGTTTCTCAACTTGGCGATATTTTTGCATCTATATTAGTCTGTCAGTTTTTTCATACAAAACAAATGAACACTGTCTTAATGACAATTATTATCAAAACGGAAAGTTTTTTCACTTTGTTTATTCTTTTGTTATAAGAGCGTGATTAAGCTTTATCTACATTTCTACATTGTTGCAATTCTTTGTAGGTAGTCTTAGCAATTTTGTGTGATTCCTATTTTATTTACAATAAGAGTCTATTCACTGACTAAATAATGTTCTATCCTTTTTACAAATAAATAAATACGTTGGATATTTAAAGAATCATTCTTGCTATAACTGACAATGAGCATAGATAGTCAATTAGAGAAAAATAAATGCAAATAGCTTTATGATGATTGGTTTTTAACAAAACGTGTATACTTTAATTTTTTAAATGATTCTTCTAAATCTTGTAAGATTTAAATTTAGGAGGAATTGGATGTCTCATATTTTCACACCTGGCTATGAAATATTTGATCATTTCCCCCTCTAATGCCCTTCATTATCTGAAATTTGTGATACTATATTTTCTTTGAGAAGTCTATAAAAGTGTTGTCAACACAGTAATATGTGTTATACAACTGTTGTCAAACTTGATAACAGTTGATGTGTCACTTTATGATCGTATATATCAGGCAAATTAATAATGTGCTTACAGTTAAAATGGATTTTATCGGCAAATACCTCAACGTTAAGAAAATAAAATATTTGAATTGATTTCATTTAATAAATTCAATTTAATTTGAAGAGCGTGTACTAGACTGTCACTTGACCAATTCCTTTCAACGAACTTACTCATAAACTTAAAACTCGAATAAAAACTAGTTCTGCTATTAATTATACTTATTTTTATTTCAAATAGGCCCTTATAATCTGTTTAATGGTAAGGTTAAATAAATGATAAATTAATAACGTGATCCATTGTGTTAGTTACAGAAAATTCTGCTGCGAATCCCTGCTTTAAGCGTTTCAACAACATCGTTAGTTCGTTTCCAACAATACTTGTAGTTAGATCAAGGAATAATATCGCTGGTTTAGCTGTACATTTTTTCCGTACATACCACTGTTTTTCTTTTTATTATAAAAATGTTGATTGCAACTCTGAGATATATTAATAAAGGTCGTCAAACTATAAAGTTTCAAGTAAAATAAAACAAATTTCAAATAAATAAAGGCTTCTTTTGTTTTATACTTGAATTAAACTTGAGAAAAAAAATATTTTTTAGTTCTGAGTAGATTCAGCATAGTTCTAGAGTTCCTGATGCGTTTAAAAAATATTTCCGGCCAATTTCACAAAAAAATTTTATTCGGAAAAAAAGCTAGCCGCCCACTTTTCAAAAACTAAACTCTTTTGCATGATCCTTTAGTTAAAAAAGAAATCTGGAGTTCTCTTATAATGGAATCAAAGAAAATCAAAACCCTAAAAGTAACGTTTTGAAAATTGAAAAATGTTGACGAATTTCTCGTCCAAAGTTCCAAAAGTTCTGATCAGAGTTCTGCATCCCTCCAGAGGAGTTTTACAAAAATGTCTCACAACACTTTTCGACCAAGTAAAAATTATAAGAACTACAGCACTTTCAAGAAAACCAACCTTTTTTTAATTTATAATTTGGAGAGTTCCAAGAGTTCTGATCATAATTCTGCCCCCCCCCCCCCCCGCGGAAGAGTTATCCCGTAAACTCTTGTGAAATTTTTCACAAGATCACTTTAAAGTGATCCATATTTTGCGAATTCCAATAGTTCTGATCAAAGTTCTGTTCCCCCAAAAAGAATTCTACCAACATGTTTTTTGACACTTTTCGATTAAGTCAAAAGTCAAAGAACTGCAGCACGCTAAAGTTAACCCAAGTTTTTGAGTTTTAGAATTTTAAGATTCAACAGTGCTGATCAGAGTTCTGCCCCCCCCCTCCAGAACAATTCTACCAAAAAGTTTGGTGATACTTTTCGACCAAGTAAAAATTCAAAGAACTACGGAACTTCACTGAAACCAAAATTAAAGGTTAAAGAAAATGAGAGCCCTAGTAGTTTTTATCAAAGTTCTGCTCCCCACCCCAGAATAGTTATATAAAAAAGTCTTATGACTCTTATCCCTACTAAAAAAAAGTCAGGAATCGTCAGAAAAAAAGTCAGGACTTCTGACCGCTTTTGTTACGTTTCTCGACAGAAATCATCAGGAAAAGCTAGAACTCATGAGAAAATGTTCAGAAATCGTCAGAGCTTGGGTTCAAAGGATAATCCTTTTATTAGGGGTCCAAGAATAGAATTCCATAAAACATAATCCCTTTTATATTTCCCAGGTTATTTATATTATTTATTTATATTTATGCATATTCTCTTTTTACTTATATTTAGTTATAAATATTTATATACTAAATGACACTGAAGGTGAATCTGAAAATGTTGTCCGTTTTGACGTACCTCTTTCTCTTTACAAGATACATTATATTTATCCTAATTTTAAATTTTTGAGGAAAATTTTTAGATATCTGAAATCGTCCAAACCCGTAAATTCTGAATTTCTAACTTTTGAATCTGTATATGCAACATTAAAAAAAAACTATTTTTAATTTTGAATCCTTTTGGGTTAGCCTACCTGCAGTCCTAGCCGATGAGCTACCTGATAGGATGTGAAATAGCATATCTTCAGAAATAGTCAGACTCGTCAGGAATGGTCAGGATGTTCAGGAATCGTCAGAACTTCTGACCATTTGTGACTTTTTTCCATTCTCATCATAATGAGAAGGTATTATTGGTTTTATGTAAAATTTGACTTAGTCGGTTTTCATCAAATCAAAAATGAGAGCCCTAGTAGTTTTTATCAAAGTTCTGCCCCCCACCCCAGAATAGTTATATAAAAAAGTCTAATGACTCTTATCCCTACTAAAAAAAAGTCAGAAATCGTCAGAAAAAAAGTCAGGACTTTTGACCACTTTTGTTACGTTTCTCGACAGAAATCGTCAGGAAAAGCTAGAACTCATGAGAAAATGTTCAGAAATCGTCAGAGCTTGGGTTCAAAGGATAATCCTTTTATTAGGGGTCCAATAATAGAATTCCATAAAACCTAATCTCTTTTATATTTCCCAGGTTATTTATATTATTTATTTATATTTATGCATATTCTCTTTTTACTTATATTTAGTTATAAATATTTATATACTAAATGACACTGAAGGTGAATCTGAAAATGTTGTCCGTTTTGACGTATCTCTTTCTCTTTACAAGATACATTATATTTATCCTAATTTTAAATTTTTTAGGAAAATTTTTAGATATCTGAAATCGTCCAAACCCGTAAATTCTGAATTTCTAACTTTTGAATCTGTATATGCAACATTAAAAAAAAAAACTATTTTTAATTATGAATCCTATTGGGTTAGCCTACCTGCAGTCCTAGCCGATGAGCTACCTGATAGGATGTGAAATAGCATATCTTCAGAAATAGTCAGACCCGTCAGGAATGGTCAGGATATTCAGGAATCGTCAGAACTTCTGACCATTTGTGACTTTTTACATTCTCATCATAATGAGAAGGTATTGGTTTTATGTAAAATTTGACTTAGTCGGTTTTCATCAAATCTCCACGTTTTGAGACCCCCTGAGTCAGAAAAAACGATTTTTACGAAGGTGTCTGTATGTCTGTCTATCTGTAGTCTGTAGTCTGTAGGCACGATAACTTTAGAAAAAATAATCAGATTGGATTGTGCTTTGGCACACTTTTTTAAGGCCTGAAAAGAAAGAACAAGTTCGTTATCCATCTATTTCGGATCAACATTCAAAAAGTGAGAGCATTTTTAAAATTTTTGGGACCATTTTTTTCCAGATTTAAAAATTCTATGCACGGCTCTTCATAGTACTCGGAAACTCGAACAATTTATCCTTATGACATTTTTCGATAAAAATAAAATTATCAGAGTTATAGCATTTTCAAAATCCAAAAAATCTGCCCGCTTTGCGGGCACATTCTCATCGCGCGCTTGGCGCGCGGCTCGCAAGTTTGAGCGCGCCTAGGGCGCGCAACTGTTGGATCTCGCGCTTCGCGCTCGATTATATATTCACCTTGCGCTACGCGCTCGGTTCCTCTAGATTTTTCAACTTCGTGTTCGACTTCGATGAAAAGAAAAGGTTTGTTTGCAAATATTATAAAATTATCAAAACCTCTACATATTAAGTGATTGTTAAATTTGTTTTTATTTTTGACTGAAAAGGGACTTTATTTACTCAAGGTTCTATCGACCTTAAGGAACACATTCTCATCCAGACACTCGCGCCTCGCGCTCGATATTTGATTTGAAAATCATTTGAACCTTGCGTTCCACGCTCGGTTCTGTGCACCGTATGATAGAAAAAAAAAGTTTGAACGCACTTACGGCGTGCGATTTCGTAAATACACTGAGCGCGCACTTTGTGCTTCGTGTTATATGTTCTTCATATACAAATTACTAAATTTGTATTTGATTTCAAATGAAAAATAATGATATAATTTAGGCGACAATTTTTATTAGTTAAAATTTTATTTTAGCTTAGGCCGTTTTTCAAAAAAGTTAATTTTTTCATTTTGAATATATTCTTACAACAAAAATTGATTACAAGTTTGTAAATCTTTTTTGAATGCACAATTTTTGTTCATTTATCTGTTTTCGTACCTTGCATTGTTTTTTCAAAAATTTGATTTTTTTTCACTGTCAATGTTATTTTCACGAATAAAACAAAAACTACGCATCCTATCGAAACATGATTCACAACAAATTTGTACCTCTTCCTTGGATGAACAAATTTTGTTCCTGTCATTTTTTTCGTAGCTCGTGTTATTCGTCTAAAAATTTGATTTTTCTATTTTCAATGCTGTTTTTTACGAATAAAACAAAAACTACGCGTCATATCAAAAAGTGAATGATAAGAAATTTGTAGATCTTTTTTAGGTGCACAATTTTGGTGGAATGATCTTTTCTCGTATTTTGCATAGTTTCACAGCAAAATGGAATTTTTGATTTTTCATTATTTTTTTTGTGCGATCAAAATTTGAATTTTTTATTTTTCGAAAAATTCAAAAAGTTCTTATGAAAATATTATATGGTGTTCAAGAAGCAACGTTTTTCTCCTCTTGACTTTTTTTCATATCGTGCGTTTTTCGGCTTAAAATGTTCATTTTCGTTTGTTTTTTGGAATTTTGAAAATGCTATAACTCCAGTAATTTTTTTTTATCACGAAAAGTCATTAGAATATTTTGTTCGTCATTTTGCGTACTACTAATAACCGTACACATAATTTTCAAATCTTCAAAAAAAGGGGTCTCAACAATTTTCAAAATGTGCTCACTTTTTGAATTTTCATTCAAAATAGCTGGTTAATGAACTCGCTCTTTCTTTTTAGGCCATACAAAAGTGTGCCAAAGCTCAATAAAATCTGATCATTTTTTCGAAAGTTATCGTGGCTACAGACAGACAGACAGACTACAGACAGACAGACACCTTGGTAAAAATCGTTTTTTCTAGCTCAGGGGGTCTCAAAACGTGGAGATTTGATGAAAACCGACTATGTCAAATTTTACATAAAACCAATACCTTCTCATTAGAATGAGAATGTAAAAAACAAACAAAAATGAACATTTTAGGCGGAACAACGCACGATATGAAAAAAAGTCAAGAGAAGAAAAACGTTGTTTTTGAAGGAACTACAAGATTATCATAACAACTTTTTGAATTTTTTCGAAAAATCCAAAATTCAAAATTTGATTGCACAAGAAGTAATGAAAAATGAAAAATTTCATTTTTCGGCCAAACTATGAAAGATACCAAAAAAGATAGAAGACGAAAATTGTGCACCCAAAAAAGATCTACAAATTTGTCATTAATAACTTTTTAATAGGACGCTTAGTTTTTCTTTTATTCGTAAAAAATAACATTAAAAATAAAAACTTCAATTTTTGGACAAACGACACAAGCTATGAAAAAAATTGAGAGGCGAAAGTTGTTTACTTAAAGAGGATCTACGATTGAGTTATTTATAATTTTTAGAAAGCGCGAGTAGATTTTTTTTCAATCGTAAGAAATAAGAATAACAATAAAAAAATTAAGTTTTTGGAAAAACGACACGAGTTGCAATAAAACGTATAATAACAACCTTTTTTGTATAGGATGTGTACTTTTGTTTTAATTATAAAAACAAGCTCATGAAAATAAGTATCTTTGACATAATAGTGTTGAACATAATGTAGAAAAGTTTGCATTTCGGACAAAATCGATTGCAAAGCACGAGATACGGGATGAGAATGTGTTCGTTAAAGCCGAAGGAGCTTTAACAAAAGAGAATTCCAAATCACCAAATTACCCAGATAACAATGCGTGCGACGCACGTCACCCGCATTTCGTGATTCTCATGCAATGCGTGCGAGAACGCGTGCATCTCGCCAGCAATATATGATGGTCACTGAGCTGCGAGCGTTATGAGTCGCATTTCGCTAGCACGGAACATGGGCACATGCTGCGAGCTTCATGAGTCGCATTTCGTCATCATGAAGATGCGTGAAAATTAACTTATATTTAAAAAATTTCTTAATCAATTGAATTTATTTTTCAACTTGTTTTTAAATTACATACATTGGTATAAATTAAAAAATTTCAATTATTCTAATCGCAAATAAATTTCAAGTGAAATTAATTTTTGCTTTGCACTTTTAATTTGTAATATTCATGAAGAATGATCGAATAATATGAAAAATGATATGCAGTTAAAAATTTAATTTATGTTCACATAAATTTTAATTTCCGACATAAAATCACACAGAATTAGTATATGTGCGAATTTGAATAATTGTAAAACGCGCGGATCAGTGGCGCGTCGTGTAATATATATTATCTCCGTCTCCGTTCGTCAGGTTCGTTTTCTTTCTACACGACAGTCTACTGTTCACACACGCTATCAACTTGATGACGCCTGACTATCGTTGGATTTTGTAAAAGTCAGTAAAAGTGTTTTCAGCATCTTTTGGCATCTGTCGAAGAATTTTACTATCGTGTTTTATCGTGTTTTATATCCGGCATTCCGAAAATTAATAGACTTGTGGTAAGTACAATCGAAAAAATATATAACCAGTAAGTAAACCTAACCTATCTTTTTTATGGTGAAGCAAAATAATTTACTGGCTTTTCCCAGATTTTACGACTGACAAAATGGGCTCTTTGGTTTATTGGACGTATAAAAATATTAATATTACATAATTTATTATTTTTAGAGCATAACTAATCACGTCGTGCGAGCGATATGCGTCGCACGCGTGACCCGCACGACATGCGAGCGATATGCGTCTCAATTGATGACACATATGTCTGCGTTGGTGAGTGCATCTCGTGCGTGTTGATCGGCACGACGTGCGTGCATAATGCGTCGCATATTGCTCGCATTTTGTTATCTGGGTACAGTTGTCGGTGATTTGATCTTTAATTTTAAAAGGTCTGTGCACAAATGTGGGGGAAATATACAAAGACCGAGCGCTTAGCGCTAGGTAAATACATTATCTAGCGCGAAGCGCGAGATAAATATATTCCCAGATAACAATATGCGCACACGGTGCCGCGCACGGTGCAGGCATGAGTGCGAATAAATCGTCACGCAGTTCACCAAACAGATGTGTCCCCATATGCGTGGCATATGCGTCGCACGTCGTGCGAGTCGCACGCGTGTCGATGAAGTGCATCCCTTCTACAAAGATGGTTTTTAAACGATCCCAATCGTGTCTATTCTTACTTTCTACAAGGGCATGCTAAAACTGCAAATTATTTTATGCTTTTTTATGTTTTTTTTTTCATATATACACGTGGAAAAAGTGAGATTTTACTTAACCTAACTTTCAATTTTCTGCCATTTAAACGAAAATATATATTTATATTTTTGTTTACTTACCAGTTTCTTTAACACAGTTCGTGGCACGCAAACATCCCTATTGAAAAAATCCTCGAGGAAATCCTCGTGTTATTTTCGGACGAGGAAAACACGAGAAAATCCGCGAGGATTTTTAAATTCCTCGAGGAAATCCTCGAGTAAGAGAATTAATCCTTGCAGAATTCCTCGAGGAATTTGAAAATCATCGCGGATTTCCTCGTGTTTTCCTCGTCCGAAAATAAGACGACCCACATAACAATAGTGCGATGCACGCTTCAAGCACGCGTGCGAGTCGCACGATGCGACACATATCGTACGCAAATGGCAAGCACATTCCGCGATAAAGTGACGGATAAATGCGTGCATGCACAATGACGCTCATTCAGCCATCACTCATATTTCGTCGTAGTCCTTGCTGAATAAATATAAACAATATGTTAATAATATTTTTTATTCAGCAAATTCGGTTCAGTTGAATCAAATTAATATCGTATTTCAAATGATTTATGTATTTATCTTATTTCAAATGATATTTGTACCTGTATTGTACATGCGCAATTGTCAAACTTCACGGTTCACCTAACATCGTTGCCAACGTTGCCGTCAGTGAGGTTATGTGATTGTCATGTTGTAGTGTACACTAGTGCTTTTCCAGTAGTTAATTGTTATAAAATTTTAACGAACTCGATCATTGCCATATTATTCATCGTATATTTGAGCCTTAATTTGGCCAACGGCCATACCACGCTGAAAAACCCAGTTCTCGTCAGATCACTGAAGTTAAGCAGCCTTGGACGCGGTTAGTACTTGGATGGGTGACCATTCAAGAATACTGACATGAGTGCTGTTGGCACATCGTGGGTGTGGTGAGCCCACACTTGTAGTTATTTATAACTACAAGAAAAACCTAGAAACACTACCCGAATCGGGTAGTGTCACGCCTACCCTGAAAGGGAAATGGTTTAATGGTATAAATTAATCCCTATTGAAGAAATCCTCGAGGAAATCCTCCCCAGATTGGAAAGTTTGCCGCACCACGTGCTGATTTTCTCGCACGACGTGCGCGCAGGGGATGACACAGCTGCGTCCTCATATGCGTGACAGGTGTGTCGCACGTCGTGAGGGTCGCACGTCATGTGTGCCGGTGCGGGTATGGTGCGTGCACACATTTAGGATTTTTAGAGGGTATAGAAAATATTTGCATTGATATTTCTAAATAAAGAGCAGGTAATTTATCATGAACGTATTTTTTATTATGGGTGGAAGGACTATTTATACATTCTAGTTGCGCATTAGCAATTCAGTTTCCGCATGTTTGTATCAACAATAATAAATATTTTTCGCTGCAACTAAAAGATACAGGCACCTAAAACTGACAGAAAACATTAAGACGTAGGTAGAAAGTATATTTTTCGTTTAAATAATACAAAAAATTATGACCTAAAACAAAAATTACCTTTTTTTAATTATTTAAACCAAGAATAAACAGTTTCTAACCGTTTTCACGTCTCTTATTAAAGTTTCAGCGAAGGATATTTATTATCTTGGACACAAACATGCTAATATTTGTTGTTTGAGTAATAAAAAAATCTGCCCGCTTCGCGGGCACATTCTCATGGCGCGCTTCGCTCGCAAGTTCGAGCGCGCCTGGGGCGCGCGACTGTTGGATCTCGCGCTTCGCGCTCGATCATATATTTATCTCGCGCTTCGCGCTCGATTATGTATTCACCTCGCGCTACGCGCTCGGGCGTATTTGCATCGCGCTTTACGCTAGGCTCCTCTAGATTTTTGAACTTCGTGTTCGACTTCGATGAAAAGAAAAAGTTTGTTTGCAAATATTATAAAATTATCAAAACCTCTACATATTAAGTGATTGTTAAATTTATTTTTATTTTAGACTGAAAAGGAACTTTATTTACTCAAGTTTCTATCGACCTTAAGGAACACATTCTCATCCAGACACTCGCGCTTTGCGCTCGATATTTGATTTGAAAATCATTTGAACCGTATGATAGAAACAAAAAAGTTTGAGCGCACTTACGGCGTGCGATTTGGTAAATACACTGAGCGCGCACTTTGTGCTTCGTGTTATATGTTCTTCATATACAAATTACTAAATTTGTATTTGATTTCAAATGAAAAGTAATGATATAATTCAGGCGACAAATTTTATTAGTTAACATTTTATTTTAGCTTGTGCCGTTTATCAAAAAAGTTAATTTTTTCATTTTGAATATATTCTTACCACAAAAATTGATTATGGGTGTGTAAGTATTTTTTGAATGCACAATTTTTGTTCATTTATATGTTTTCGTACCTTGCATTGTTTTTTCAAAAATTTGATTTTTTTTACTGTCAATGTTATTTTCACGAATAAAACAAAAACCACGCATCCTATCGAAACATGAGTCACAATAAATTTGTACCTCTTTCTTGAATGAACAAATTTTGTTTCGGTCATTTTTTCGTAGCTGGTAATATTCGTCTGCAAATTAGATTTTTCAATTTTCAATGCTGTTTTTTACGAATAAAACAAAAAATACGCGTCATATCAAAAAGTGAATGATAAGAAATTTGTAGATCTTTTTTAGGTGCACAATTTTGGTGAGATGACCTTTTCTGGTATCTTGCATAGTTTTACAGCAAAATGGCTTTTTTTGATTTTTCATTAATTTTTTGTGCGATCAAAATTTGAATTTTTTATTTTTCAAAAAATTCAAAAAGTTGTTATGAAAATATTATAGGGTGTTCAGGAATCAACGTTTTTCTCCTCTTGACTTTTTTTCATATCGTGCGTTTTTCGGCTTAAAATGTTCATTTTCGTTTGTTTTTTGGAATTTTGAAAATGCTATAACTCCAGTAATTTTTTTTTATCACGAAAAGTCATAAGAATATTTTGTTCGTCATTTTGCGTACTACTAATAACCGTACATAGCCATAAAAAAGTGTGCCAAAGTTCAATCAAATCTGATCATTTTTTCGAAAGTTATCGTGGCTACAGACAGACAGGCAGACAGACACACAGGCAGACAGACAGACAGACAGACTACAGACAGACAGACACCTTCGTAAAAATCGTTTTTTTCTAGCTCAGGGGGTCTCAAAACGTGGAGATTTGATGAAAACCGACTATGTCAAATTTTACATAAAACCAATACCTTCTCATTAGAATGAGAATGTAAAAAAACAAGATTGAACAGAAATTAACCCCACTTGTCAAAATGTGTAAGTCCTGACACGTACGCCACTGATTATTATATTATCGGAATTGTCTTACACATGAAAAAAAACCGGTAACGCCGAAAAGGAGAATAAAACAAAAGATAAATAAACAGGCGCACGATTCGACACAAATCGAGAGGAACGGGGGGCCGCAAAGTCACTACACACAAAAATCCTATTGCAATAATAAAATTTGCGATCTAGAACCGACAGGTTTTCTCGCTAAAAACTCGCAAAACGAAACCGTGCGAAACCGAAAACGGAAGTCTACAACAGCTGTTACGGCGCGTCGGGAGATTACCGTTCGACCGACGCGACGGGGTCTGCGCCTTATATTATTCAGCTAATGCGCGCGATTTTTAAATATAGCTCCTCTTATTTCTACTTCAAAATAATAAAAAATGAATACAATACGATTGAAAATTAAAGATGCATTTTTTAAATTTCTGAACAAATTTTTTAAAAATTGATTTTAAATTACATTTTAAACTCAATTTAATGTTAAACTTGAAATGAAAAGCAAAAATTGAAGTTATAAACATAAATAAATATGTAAAGTAGAAATTATACCAAAAATTTCATTTTTTTATTTACCTAATTTCAAATTGAAATTGACAAAAGGCTAATTGAAATTATTTGTATAGACGATTAAAGTTGGAAATTATAGTTTTAAAATAAATAAAATGCATATTGTACGTTGAAACTATACAACCATGCATTCAATAATTCTTACTAATTTTCTAATTTATTCTTATTATAAAATCGGGAATGTTTCAATTTTTGTAAATAAACCATTTTTACAATATCAATCAATTCAATCTTTAATTATAATAATTATCAATATTTTTACATTCTCATTCTAATGAGAAGGTATTGGTTTTATGTAAAATTTGACATAGTCAGTTTTCATCAAACCTCCACGTTTTGAGACCCCCTGATCCAGAAAAAACGGTTTTTACCAAGGTGTCTGTCTTTCTGTAGTCTGTCTGTCTGTCTGTAGCCACGATAACTTTCGAAAAAATGATCAGATTTGATTGAGCTTTGGCACACTTTTTTATGGCCTAAAAAGAAAGAACGAGTTCGTTAACCAGCTATTTTGGATGAAAATTCAAAAAGTGAGCACATTTTGAAAATTTTTGAGACCACTTTTTTTGAAGATTTAAAAATTCTATGTATGGTTATTAGTAGTACGCAAAATAACGAAAAACGCACGATATGAAAAAAAGTCAAGACGAGAAAAACGTTGCTTTTTGAACACCCTATAATATTTTCATAACAACTTTTGAATTTTTTGAAAAATAAAAAATTCAAATTTTGATCGCACAAAAAAATAATGAAAAATCAAAAATTCCATTTTGCTGTGAAACTATGCAAGATACGAGAAAAGATCATTCGACCAAAATTGTGCACCCAAAAAACATCTACAAATTTCTTATCAATCACTTTTTGATATGACGCGTAGTTTTTGTTTTATTCGTAAAAAACAGCATTGAAAATAGAAAAATCAAATTTTTAGACGAATAACACGAGCTACGAAAAAAATGACAAGAACAACATTTGTTCATCCAAGGAAGAGGTACAAATTTGTTGTAAATGATGTTTCGATAGGATGCGTAGTTTTTGTTTTATTCGTGAAAATAACATTGACTGTAAAAAAAATCAAATTTTTGAAAAAACAATGCAAGGTACGAAAACAGATAAATGAACAAAAATTGTGCATTCAAAAAAGATTTACAAACTTGTAATCAATTTTTGTTGTAAGAATATATTCAAAATGAAAAAATTAACTTTTTTGAAAAACGGCACAAGCTAAAATAAAATTTTAATGAATAAAATTTGTCGCCTAAATTATATCATTATTTTTCATTTGAAATCAAATACAAATTTAGTAATTTGTATATGAAGAACATGTAACACGAAGCACAAAGTGCACGCTCAGTGTATTTACCAAATCGCACGTCGTAAGTGCGTTCAAACTTTTTTGTTTCTATCATACGGTGCACAGAACCGAGCGTGAAACGCAAGGTTCAAATGATTTTCAAATCAAATATCGAGCGCGAAGCGCGAGTGTCTGGATGAGAATGTGTTCCTTAAGGTCGATAGAACCTTGAGAAAATAAAGTTTCTTTTCAGTAGCGCGAGGTGAATACATAATCGAGCGCGAAGCGCGAGATCCAACAGTTGCGCGCCATAGGCGCGCTCAAACTTGCGAGCGAAGCGAGCCGCGCGCGAAGCGCGCGATGAGAATGTGCCCGCAAGGCGGGCAGATTTTAAAAAATTGTATTACAATAATAATAGTTAACTATACTACTAGTATCAAAAAATGTGCTTATTACTTATATATCATGTATATAATGACCCTCACAAAGTGCGAC
Organism: Andricus curvator; assembly: GCA_932195095.1. Classification (NCBI taxonomy): domain Eukaryota; kingdom Metazoa; phylum Arthropoda; class Insecta; order Hymenoptera; family Cynipidae; genus Andricus; species Andricus curvator. The sequence continues at coordinate 82,610 of CAKNYM010046969.1, read as the reverse complement.
ACACATGTGCTGCACATCGTGTCTATCACAAAGTGCGTCGCATATGCCTCGCACGTACGTGCCCCTCACAAAGTGCGACCCATATGCCTCGCACCCAGCACGCACCGCGTGCCCCGCATGCCGTGCGAGTAACGTGCCCCGCACGTTTGCTATCTGGGTTATGGCTCATAGTGACGGGAAATATCGGTAAAAAAACGTATCGATATTCCTGGAAAATATATCTATATTTTTCGATAACTTCCCCTCCCTTCGCCATCCTAACCTGACCTTATTTCAAAGTTCCGCAAATTAAAATTAATGACATATTAGAATACGAATTGAGCCAGCCGGAATTGAATGCGTTTCAATTCATTTTAATTCGTGGTCAAGGTCATTTAGAAAAAAATGAATAAAAATTGCATGCATTTACAAAGGATTATGCCCATCGCGTTGGTTATAGCTTACGAATTCGATTGAATAGGCCAGCATTTAACTGTGCATTCGCACTGACGAATTCAGGCGAATTGAATTTCGAAATATTATAAACATCTAAAAAATTTGAATTGACTTAATTTTTATTGTCTGAGGGTAAATAAAATAAGGACAACCGTGAATATTTATCAATTAAAGAACAAAGTTTATTGAAATACGTGGTAAAATTGCTCGCAGGAAATTTTCAAAGTACAAAAATGGTATGTTTCGCAGACATAGATACGTTTATGTGACGCATGATATTTTTAAATTGATCATTAGGGATCGCCCATATATTACGTAAGCCGTTTTTCTTTTTTTAAATAAAGACAAGAAAAAAATTGCTGTGAAGTTCAGAAGGACACAGCGATATGAACAAAGGAAAAACGGCTTACGTAATATATGGACGATCCCTTATTGATATTATCAATAATTAGACAAAATTAGCCCGAACATGTGCTTATTATGCGGACAACAACCAGGCGCGGATCTACAATGGTGGCGAAACCGGCGATCGCCCCTCCCCCAGGATTTTCTGACTTACCTTCACTTTTTTCTTTTTCACTGAGAAATTAAGAAAAGCTATAAAAAGTATGCAATTTTATAATGGCAAAAATAATTTAAAATTGTTAATTAATATTTGAAAGATTGCAAAATATATAAAATAGTATTAAATGTGTAAAATGATATATATATATATATACACATATATATACATATATATACACATATATATAAATATATATACAAGAACATCTTTTTGAACAAACCGTACAGCAAATTTATCTGAAGATATTACTGCTGAAGGATAGCCAGGTTAAAAAAAGTATTTTTCGATACAAGTGCGCGATGATGGCAATCCCCGCACGAGTGGGAGGGCGCAACAGGAACCCGAAAGGCAAGTCGACGTGAACCGAAGATAAACTGAGGGGTGAGTGTTGTGCCTTCCCACGAGTGAGTCATTGCTATCTTTGCGCACGAATGCCAAACTCCGTTTTTTGTTACACCTGCATGGGAAGTCTCTTTCGCGCGCCATGTACAGGCATCTAGAGGAGGCTTTGGCGAACAGCGCGGTTAAAGTCTCGTTTCGGTGCCTGTAGATGGTGCGCGACAGGGCTTTTCCGTGGAGACGTTGAAAACAATATATTATTTAAAAATGTTTTAGTTTGTCGAAAAGGATGGTGTGCGGCTGGGAAGCCGGTGAGGAAGAATATTTTTGTAAAAAAAGTAATTACTATCGTTACAAAATAAATAAAATGTCGACCGGCGATAATTGCTGCTAAAGAATCAATTTGGCATAAGTTCAATCTTTCCTCTTTTCAGCAACGTGCAATTAATTGGCGTATGCTAATCAAAATTTTCATTTAAAATCATTTTTCAGGTAATAATATTTAAAGTACAATTAATAAATTATTCTCACTGTCTGCTATTACGGAATTTTTCGTAATATTAGACAGTGCCTAAATTATGAAATACCAATAACTTAAAATGATTGAAAATAATAATACTGATCAATATATGGCAATTAATTGTCCACAACTTCCGCAACTGCAAACTTACGAAAATCTAAGGAAGCTCATTCGCAGTCCCAGCGTGCTTTTCGTTAATCTAACTGTAGATATCAGTATCAATTTCTCCATTACAAGTCAACAAAAATAAATAAATATATACATAGTAGGGTGGATCGAAAATAACAAATTTTGGGATTTGAAATTGCTACAACGCGAAAAAGTAGCGTATTGGGATCCTAAAAATGTATAATTAAATTAGACTAGATAGGCATGCAGCTTGGTTACCGGCACTCAAAAAAAAAGTTTTTAAAATTTCAAGTTTGCAAATTATGGGGACGATGAAGATGACGGTGGTGAAGATAACGATAATGGCGATGATAAAGAAATCAATCAAGAATGCGAATTTCCCGTAGGGCTGGGAGAAGATAATAACCGACTGTTAGAAAATTATCTCGACGATGCTATGGAGATTGTCCTTCCCAACAACGAATTAATGAAAGTGTTACAAGCAGACAACATTTTGGAGGTTGTTGATGCACCGAAAGTTGTCAATCGTGGTGAACTTCTTTGAATGGTAATTAAGTACGCCATTGTGCACGAGCTTACACACACTGCGCCGACAGATTATTTAAATTAGTGAATGGTATGTTTGGAAGCCAGTGCTGCCAAATTCACGCTTTATAATAGATAAGCTTTTCCTTTCTTCGGATTTTGTAACTTAACACGTAATTTGTCCATACTGCGGAGGGTACACAGGTATTTTCGTAACTGTAGATCGGCAAAAAGAATGCCCGATTTGCAAAAAAGTAATTTAACTTCTTCGTAGAGCGTTCAAAACATTCTACTCGACATTTAACATAAAAAGTAACGTACAAGCATTATTAGAGTATAACGATGAGTACTATCATCATGTAACACGTGAAAGAAATCATCAACTTGGTACTTATACAGATATATATGATGGGAAGGCGTATAGAGATTTTTTGAACAGCTTAGATCCTGAAAGTAGAAAAAATTATCTAATTTTCACGTTTAATTGCAACGGAGCAGTCAAATTTGAAGGTTCGACGGACTCTGTGTTACCCATGGAGGCTAGAACAGCAAACGTTATACATAGTTTGTGCCTTGTGGTTTGGGTAAGGCAAACCGGACATTAATGTTTTCCTTCAAGCGTCTGTCAAAGACATCAATTCTATGGCAAACTTCGGAATTTCATGCAACATACGAGGAGAAAGGCGACTTGTTAAACCCTATGCAATTTGTTTGTTGCGTGGATTCTTTTGCGCGAGCACCTATGCAATGTATCGCCCAATATAAAGGCTTTTACAGCTGTAGTTGGTGCCTAGACCGAGGTGAATTGGTACCCAATGCCAAAAACACCGGCGTTTGCGTGAAGTATCCTATTGCAATTCCTCCCCCTAATAAGCGAACTAAAGAACAAATTCTGCGATGTATGAGTTTACCAATTCTGGAAATATTTCTAGAAAAGAAACTAGTAGAGCATTGGGCATTATTTGTTGAAGCAGCTCATATATTCTTAAAACCTACTATTACTCAAGCTGACTTAGAACACATGGAATATTTGGTGAAGAAGTTTATGCTTTACTCTGAACAGTATTACACAAAAAATGCTATGACCTACGATGTTTACCAACTACTAATATTAGTATATGAGAAGTTGTAGGCTCCGGAAGCTACGATCATGGTTCTTTAAAGCAACCAATCCCGACGCAACTGGAACGTGTACGTCATCCGCTTCTGCTCCTTCTGTCCTAGAAGGTAAGCAAGAGCGGGAAATTTACGCGAGAAAACATCGGGCAACACTGTTCCTTGGAGTCAGGTCTCTAGCCGCGGAT